>BHFT01020511.1:42500-89141 GCA_004320025.1 Laticauda laticaudata | reverse complement strand
GTGTATTATTCAAACACTTCTCTCAAATATGTCTCCCTGTATGCGCTCATTCTCCTAATGGGGAATTACCTCAACAATATGGTTGTTAAGTACATCCAGTTTTCCTATCGACTTTGCTTGTTAGAAGGTCATAGAAGGTGATTGATGACATGACCCCTGGACACTGCACACATCATAAATATGAGTCAGTTGCCAGATGTCTAGAGTTTGGTCTTCAATCCATCATTTCTTCCCTGGAAGTCTTCCCTGGAAGTAACCATGGGGATACTGCAATGGGCATAAGTGTGAAAAATAGTCATGTCACTTTTTCAGTGCTGTTCTAACTTTGAACGGTCACTAAATATACTGTTGTAATTTGAGAACTGCCTGTATTTTGAACTAGGCCATTCCTACTGATCCCGTTAGATGTCAGTCTATGATATAATTAAAATGGAGTTTCTGCATGATTTTTCTATTGGACAATTTCATGCTATAAGTTGACTGTCCTCCTTTCCAAAAATACCAATCATTTAAAGTAGCTGATTAGACTGTAGATTGGGCAGGGAATCTGTGTGGAAAACCCATTAGTAATTTAGTGGCCACTTCTACATAAAATACAGATAGTCCTGGATTAGTCCTTGACTTACAATCACAGTTTCCATTGCTAAACAAGAGAGTTAAGTGAGTTTTACTCCTTTTCACTACTTTTCTTGCCACAGTTGTTAAGTGAATGACTCTGATTGTTAAATTAATCTGGCTTTTCCATTGACTGCTTGTGAAAAGATTGCAAAAGGTGATCACACGACCCTGGTATGCTGTTAACTTCATAAATATGAGTCAGTTGCCAAGCTTCTGAATTTGACCACGGGGATACTGCAGTGGTCGTAAGTGTGAAAATGGTCATAAGTCACTTTTTCAGTGCTGTTGTAACTTAGAACAGCGAACAAAGAAATGGTTGTAAATTGAGGACTACCTGTAAAGATGCTGTATAATAGAGCGTGATGGTTATGAGAACAGGGGGTTCACAAGAGCCTCCACAAAGCAGGGTATATCCCAGACAGGGACTCATTTTGGCATTTCCTGCCTCAACCAGAAAGAACATGTGTATTTTCTGCATTGTTCCCTTTGACTGTGTTTTAGAGAGCTACCTTCCTACCAGCTGTCTGGTCTGCCACTTTGAAAATATTATTTTTGAAGCAGTCTGTGTGAAATTGTCCAATAGGGTAAGCAAAGCTGGCTTCTGGGAACACATAGATTCTGTAGAAATCAGTCTTCATCAGAGGCAGCAGGGAATAATTGTACATGTCTTTACTCAAAGGCACTCTACAACTGTGCAACCTATTTCTTTTTATACATTCTTGTATTTCTTGTTCTTTGCTAGAAAGAAGAGGAAGGATGAGCCTTGCCCTCTTACTGCCCTCCACGTTAAAAATTCCTTGCAGAAAATTTACTCCCTTATTTGTAACAATTCCCTCCTAGATTTTAAATACTGGATTTCTCGGATTTGAGAATATTTGGGAGATTGTCAGTGGTTCTCCTCGAAATAATCACCCCTTCAGATCAGGAAATAATATTATTTGGGGATTGTCCAAAGGGAAACTGTTTTGATCACCACTCCTCTTTTTGTTATGAAAACTTTATATATGAAAAAGAACATATGCATTTCAGAATCTTGATGCCAATTGCAAGAGATTTATATATTCTGGGCAGTTTTCAGACAATATCTAAGCAGGTCAAAATGGCAAGTAGGATTTAGTCAGAACTTTCTAAACATTAACTACACCTGTCTGAATACTCTAATTATATGAAATCCTGGAAGTATCCTGATAAATGGAAACTGTGTACTCATTACTTGGTATTCATCACTAATTGGTTCCAGGAGATGCCAAAGATTATGAGTATTAAACAGATTTTTCCCATAAGAAATAATGTAGCGAGTCACAAGGCAGCCAACACCAACAAGATCTAGCTTATGCTTTGAGTACCAAACAATGAGTACCACATTTTTGTGTCAAAATGCTTTGAGTACCAAATTCGATGGGTTTCAAAGCAGTTGAGTACCAAGGTACCACTGTAGTATCTATCTTCATGTTTAAAAGGCTTCAGGTGGGAGTGGTGTTTGCAAAGAGGAGGAGGAGGAAGAAGTACTGTGGGGTCCTTGGTGTTCTCTGAGCTGGGTGGTTTTCTTGCAGACATGTCATGACCCAACTAGGAAATATTATCAGGGCAGGCAGGCAGGCAGGCAGGCAGGCAGGCAGGCAGGCAGGCAGGCAGGCAGGCAGGAAGGAAGGAAGGAAGGAAGGAAGGAAGGAAGGAAGGAAGGTAGGTTTCCAGCGAAGCATTTGAACCAGACCTGACACTTTACTGTGTTCCTTGTTCAGTCTCCTTTAATTAATTAAACATTGATAGCCTACTCTTACATTGCATTTGGTCTTTAATTATGCTGTCATCTCAACAATAATGGATTTTGGTAAGAGTTAAACAGGATGACATCAAGATTTTTTGTTTATGTGCAATCTGAACCAAGAGTTGATCTTGTTCAAGTAAAAATACAGGTAGTCCTTGATGTATAACTGTTTGTTTAGTAACTGTTCAAAGTTACAATAGCTCTGAAAAAAGTGACTTTCAGCCCATGATCTCACAACCATTGGAGCAACCCCACAGACACGGAATCAAAATTCAAGCACTTGGCAGTGGACATATATATAATATATTTGAAGTGTCCCAGGATCATGTGATCACAATTTGAGACCTTCCCAGCAGGCTTCCAATAAGCAAAATCAGTGGAAGATGACAAATTCTCTTAATGACCTCCTGTGTCAAGCTCCAAAACTAAAGATATGCAGAGTTATTGCTAAGCAGTTTTCTTACTATATCTTTTTTATTTTCTCACAAAATCTTGTGAAACTAAAGCTACTACTTGCATCATTAAAAATTAACTGAAAACATTTAAGGAGGAACTATCCTGACCTTCTTTCTCCCAAGCAAAGTATCCAAACTTCACCATCTCTTCCCTCTTGGAAATCCAGACTAAATTCCACATCTCATCACTTAACATCTTCAGTGATTCATTTAACAACCATGGCCAAAAAAACAGGTTGTAAAAGCAGACACAACTCACTTAAAAACTGCCTGGCTTCGCAATAGAAGTTCCAGTTGTGCTCTTAAGTTGAGGACTTACCTGGCATGTTGAAAAGGCATTTGTGGGATCTATAATTCTTAGGATCCCTTGCATTATACATTAACTCGTTGATTCCTTATGTAGAACACTGCAAACTTTCTCCTCTAATTCAAGAGGTAGTTAAATTCAATAGCATGATAGCATGAAAAATATTTATTTGGAAACTTGGCTTTCCACAAAGTCTGCCATTTGAAGTCACATGTAAAAAAGATAAAAGAAAAAGAAATATAATATAAAATAGCTATAGGCTTTGAAGAGATGTTGTTGCATCCTTGCCTTTTGTATAACACTACACTATTTAACCTGCTCAAACCTTGCTCTCAGTCAATATTCTGTTAAATCACTATAAAAAGTCTTCATAAACTTAGTGGTCACCTATGTATATAAAAGAAATTCAGTCTAATTAGATGGCCAATAGTGTGCTGTAGAAGTAATGTTAAAATGATCTTGCATCTGCAATATTATACAAAGATTTCTTACTGAAATCTGAAAAGACAAAAACCTAGCCACAAATTTCAACCATATTTTCCACATCTTTTTCATTTTGATCAGTTGATGAAAGTATCTAGTTCTGAAAAGATATTATTTCTTGTGTCATTGTCATTTATCCAATTTAATATTCTAAAATATTGTTCTACTTACCAAAATATACTGTATGTGAAACCAAAGCCAGTTTTGGATAATCCATACACTGAAAAGAGATTAATAGTGTAAGCTATAAATGCACAGAACATATACATTTTAAGAGAAAAATATTTATTGACCTGTCCTGTACAATTCAGATAAATGCAACAAAACCAAAATATGTGCTTCTTTTGGGATCAGTAAGAATTCTATTTTGTTTGGAACAATCATCCCAACCCATTGTGCCCCTAAAATTTTTGCTTGCTGTTGGGGCTATTGATTTTACATTTTTATGGATAAATAAATAAAAGCTGTAAGTTGAATGTATAAATTATATATATACATATATACATATACATACATACAGTACGTACACACACACACACACACACAAAGGTTGGCTTATATCTCTTCCATGATATTTGTATGAGCCCCCAAGCTATAAGCTATTAATGTAAAATTAAATCAAGCCTCTTAAATGAGCCTATTAAATGAGAATATGAAGACAGAAGATATAATTGGAATATAGATTATACATATTTAACTTGTCTATATTTAACTGGTGGTAAGTCCAATCAAACCATAGACATATGTCTGAACAGATATGCTGTTGATAGTGTTAAAAGATGAAGTCATTTGGCTACTTACCTGAGGGCAAACTTCTTTGAAATAAGTTAATAAAAAGGCTCTCTGCATCCTGATTGTGTGCATTTTGAGGTTGGTAGGGTTTGGGCAACAATTTGTTGGCTTGCAAGGTAGTATCTAGATGACAGAACCTGTCCAGATGAGAACTATCTAGGTAAGAGAACCTAGGTTGCACAGAATAGCATGAGTATCTTTGGACTAAAATTAGGCTTTGGATGAGCTTCAAACATACTGACTAAATTAAGAATGATAAACTACATTTTATTTCATTGAAATCAGGGGGGTCAAATTCAAGGCCTGGGGGACAGATGCAGACAGGGTGTTTAGATCTGGCCCACAGGGCCACCCGGGAAACAGCAAAGGACCAGCCTGCAGTGCCTCTGCTAGCAAAAAGAAAACTCTTGTTTTAACTGACAGAGGGTTGCAGGAGGCCATCACAGCCAAAAATGGAGCTCGGAAGCCCATTTTTTCTGGCAGAGTGCTTGGGCCACTACTGGCACCCCTGACACAAGTGATGTTAATCTAGCCATGCCACCCTGGCCACGGCCCCCAGGTGAAACACAACCCTGATGCATCCCACAATGAAATAGAATTTGACACCACTGATTTAAAGGTATTATGTAAAAGCCATAATTCCCCAACCACCGGGTCCCGGACCAGTATCGGTCCGTGGATCATTTTGTACCGGGCTGCAAAGAATGAATAATCGTGATTAAAATATATATAAAAATATGTTTTTAGTAAAGAAATAGTAAAGAAGCCCTTTACTATTGGGGAAGAATTGATTTTGCCAGTCCTTGAAAAAGTGTTTCTGCATGAAACTGGTTCCTGGTACAAAAAGGTTGGGGACCACTGCCATAATATATCGATTGTCATGATGGACAAGCGAGTTTAATGTTGTGGATCTATTTTCTGCTGATTGGTCAAAAGTATTATTTTTTTCAGTGTGCATTTGCTAGAAATGGGTTTGTGAAGTTTTGGGTGCTGTTATTATTATTATTGTCTTTAAATTCTTTCTACTTTATTTTGCATCATTTGTAAGAATTGGGTGGCATATGAATCACTCAAGTAAATAAATAAATAAATACAATAAGTTCATTCATATTATTAGGAATGCAAAAATGTTCAATAAAATGCAAGTTAGGACTGGATCTTATCATTTTAGGGCATATGCTTTCTTTCCAAATATTAAGAAACCTTTAAAAAATATCAGCCTTATTATCATGCTTCCAAATATCTACATGCATGTTCAGAGAGAAGCTTTGCTGGCTACGCTGTGGCTTTTGAAATATTTTCTGGCATTGCAGATGGAGACTTTGTCCACAATGACAATGTTCAGGTCTTCTGCTGTGTACCAGAGCGTGTGACTGATCCATTTAGGCTTACCAAATTCCACCTTTTTAGATTAGCCTTTTCCAGCCACAGACTTTTGATTTTCAATTATTTTTTAATTATTCTGGATGCCTATTCTCCTTGTTGGCTGATTTGAACAAAGTTTTGGAATTCAGATGAAAATTAATACAATACACCTTTACGTACCATTTGAAATCCTTATTTGAAATTTCAGTAGCGATCAGGAAAAAAAAAGGTGGAAACATGTCATTTCTTGTTCTTCCCTTTTTCTGTTCTTTAGTTATCCGAGCACTTGGTACATAGGGCCAACAGAAGAAATGTAAATATAAAAGACTGTTTAGTATCAGAGATTTTATCATGTGTTTTCAAAACTTTTTGCAACAGAATTTTTCATAGAATTGGACCTGATTTTTTTGTAATGTAAGTTGAAGGTCTTTTTAATCATAGCATATTTCATCATTAGGTTAAATAAAACATGTGAAGAATGATGCATAGGGACTTGTCTGTTCAAGACACACAAAGGTATATCCCACACGAGAAGATTTGGAATCTGAACTCAGTGAATCAGCTTGGAGCTCTTAATACAACAAAATTTCCTCCAATCCTTCTTTTGGGAAATCATTAGGAATTTATGAAAAAGGCATTTAATAGATAGTACAAGAAGTCCTTGACTTAACAACACTTCATTTAGTCATCATTCAAAGTTACAATGACACTTAAAAAACCAGTGAAGAAGCCTGATTCACTGAAGAACCGTATTACTAACTTATCAACTTTGGTGATTCATTTAACAACTGTACCAAGTAGGGTCATAAAATGGAGCAAAACTCACTTAAACAAATGTCTTACTTAACAACAGAAATTTTAGGCTCAATTGTTGTTGTAAATTGAGGAATATCTGTACTTCTAAAATTACTATATCAATCACAATAGATTGTGCTGAAGGAGCTGAAGTCAGATCCCTCCATATTAACATCCCTAGTAGCAATGCTCATTATTTATTTATTTGGGCAAAGAAATTTAGAAAATTGCTTCACAACTGTTGGCAGTTAATACTACTTTCCGTGTATTGCTTGTGTGGTATGCAGCAAAATAAATTAATTCATTTTTCTCTGTTGGTGCAAGAAAAAAACTTGGCAAATCTTTGGGAAACTAAAATATATATTTTTAATTAGTTTAATGATATGATACATTTTAATTTTGCCTTTATTTTAATTACATTGTTTTTATTCATACTTTTTGTCATTTCTGTTTTATCTTGCTATAAGTCATCCTCAGTGCTCTGTGGAGAAATAAAGGGAATATAAATAAGACTGTATCTATTTAAACAGAGAGGGGGCATTAGAACAATGCCTTAGAATCCCATCTGGGGTTATTTTTATGAAAAAAATGGGAACCAATGTATGTAATTTAAGGATCTAAATAAGCACTATTGAAAAATTAGCATAGAAACAAAGAATGTTAAAGAAATATTCATCTAATTATTGATTTAGATTTGCTTTCTGTTTTTCAATTATATAAACAAAATGTTTCCTTATCATCTTTTTGTACAATAAGTTCAATATTTAATATTGATTTTTTGGAGGGGGGAAATTACATTTTTCTTTAAAATTGTAATTTATTTATTTAAACACACTTACTATATCTGGCTATCCATCTACCAAATGGAAGCCTTGAGATATGCACAAACACATATGTTGGTATTAGCATTATCAAAAGGGTGGGGTTCCCCTTCTCTTGTTATTTTTATCAATATTTCTTATTGATGTTTGTCTCTTATTTTGAAAAAAAGATAAAGAGAAAATAGAGTCCCAATATGATTTGGGACTCATGATTAATCAGATCTTCTACATATCTTTCATGAGAGAAAATTTATCAAGGAAATGATTTTTAAAACACAAGGATGTTTGTCCAAGAAGTTGCTAAAACTATAAAGTATATACTGCAGAGTGTACCTTTATGATTGATTTCCATTTAAGTCAGACTGATTGCAGTGTGGTCATTTTTCCAACTCATCACTGTTCTTCCTGCAGCAGTTTGCTATCTGCAGGGTGTCTGAATTATAGCAGTCCATGTCTCTGTTACCTTTTACACAAATTACTTACACTGGTTTCTTTTTCCATGCAAATTTATCAGTTTTACAGCCCCTTGTTTCCATGTCAGGAAACTCTCGCAGGCAGCACAAATTGATAAAATGAGTTAATTTTATAATGTTCCTTTTTTCTTAACTTCATTTGCCAGTTTTACAGGAAACATAGTGTGGTTAAGATGGTAAATAAGTTTCTTTTCCAAGTTAATTCCTTTTAAAGATCACAACAAACTAATTCCCATTTTAATAACATTCTTTTTTTTTCCTTCTGTGCTCTTAAAATGCATTATATGTATCAGAGCACATGAATTCAAGAGTACCAAGGGAACAATATAAGAACTGTATTCTTAATGCAACCTGTTTTGTATGCTATAACCAGAACCTATCTACCACTTCATGTATTGTAATTTAGAGCATGAACCATCCTTTGAATGTTCAATTTCATTCCATGGCATGGGTGGAAAAGGCCTCAGATAGTGATAACCTGTTTTGTAGCCAAGGAGCACAATGATAAAAATAGTTATCTCATAACAAGTAGACTCAGGGGTGGGATTCTACCGGTTCAGAACAGTTCGAGTGAGCCGGTACTTCCAGTGATCCTTTGGCCCTGCCCACCTGCCCCTGCCCTTTTCCTGTGCTTTATTTCCTTGTTTTTGAGGACAGCTGATTCGCGTGGCAGAGTGGTTTGCCATTCATCAGCTGTTTTACTCACCAGGGCTACAGCAGAAGGTAAGTATTATAGCTAAAAATGGTCTTTTCTAAATGCTGGGTGTGCACGGAAAGTGTGCACTCACCGAACTGGTTGTTAATACCGGTTGAATCGCACCCCTGAGTAGACTGTTTGTGGTAATAAATGTTGCTTGGACCCCAAAAAAAGGTGATGGGGTTGACAGGACGCAGGCAAATCTGCAGATGGTCATCCTTGCAGTGAAGAACATCGGTCAGAGTAGATGACACTGCATCAGAAGACCTGTGTTTACCACTGAGTTAGCTGTTGAGGAGCCCTTTGAGGTCCAAGGAAACAATATGGCGTTACATTAAAATGGGTGTGCTGTAGGAAATCCTTAAAAGAGTTTTGTATTATCTGATTGTGATGTATATATCTAAGTTTGGATTTTTGTGCAGTTACTCTTTAGCACTCAGTTTTCCTAGGTAAGATCTTATTTTCTACAAGTTCTCAAGGGAGTTTGAGCCTGTGACATTCTGCTGAAGCTGTGCAAGTTTCATTTCTCATTTTCTTCCACCAGAATGAGAAGGGATTTTAATACATATTATCTCTGCATTTCAGCTGTAAAAGCCATTCTTGCAGAAGCTCATCTTAATATAGTAGCTACTACTGTTATCTAGTTCTCATCAATTGCCTTTATTAAATAATTTTCTTATTTGTCAAATGTTAAGCTATGAATTATATTTAGTATGGTTAGGTTCATAGTGCATCATTTTTCAAGTGCTACATATCCAGGAGCAGATCTGGAGCAAACTCCATTGTCAGTGTTGATGCTTGCAGTTGTCTTTGCAATAGAACAGACAGCTTTGCTTTTCCTACATCAGGATTCATAAGAGTGATATGAATGTATAAATGAAATATTTCATTTATTTTAATGGTCTTCGTTTAATACATATAACACTGCACTGAAAATAATTAAATGGATAAATATGCAGTATTATTGGTTGTTGTAATTCAGTGATACTTGCATATTGCTATTTTTGCAAAGAAATATTCATATGTAATGTCAAAGGATGGTTTGACTGCCCGTGGTGTGCAGTGCCCAGAACTTGGTGTCCAGAACAGTATATAACTATAACTATAAGCTGCTCCATTCAGTAATCATTCCTTCAATGATTACAATTGGAAGTATAACTTTATTTCCATCCATTGATGAAGAATAGTATGCAATTTAATACTGTGATATCCATTCAGAGTGATGAACATGAATTTGTGAATAAAAATTATTATGTGCCTGTGATTGAATAACCAGTTTTGCGGAGTGTTCTTATTTGCAATAGTTGAAACCAATGGTGGGATTCAATTTTTTTTTACTACCAGTTCTGTGGGAGTGGCTTGGTGGGCCTGGCAGGGGAAGGATACTGTAAAATCTCCAGTCAGAGGTGGCATTTGCTGGTTCTCCAAACTACTCAAAATTTCAGCTACTGGTTCTCCAGAACTGGTCAAAACCTACTGAATACCACCTCTGACTGAAACCCTATTACAATATGCATAATAATTCTTCATTATTAAAAAAAAAAGTTTCCTTAGAAGAAGCAAGAGCAGGCTTTAGATTCTTATTAAAAACTGTTAACTGCATAGGTATCAGACGGTGTAATGCTTAACTGGAAAGAGCTTCAGTGACATCATATGTGAAAATCAAATTCATATTATTGACAGAAATAGATTCATGGTTTCTTTTACTCTGCAGAGAAAAAAGTTGGGTCGGAGTTTTGTTAATATATAAATAAACCACTTTATTGCATGCATGTGATGATCAAAAGAAACTACAGCAAGTTACAAGCATAACAATTTTACAGAACCAGTAGTCGTGAGAATTGGTTGGCAACTTTTGTGAATTTACCCAATGTATCAATCATGAGGAAACTTTTTCAGAAGTAGTACTACTCATATAGTATTAACAGAGGGAGTATTCAAATATATTAGCAAAAGTTAGACTTCCCTTTGAGAAAAAAATATGAGGGGGTCCTTGGTGCTCTCTGAGTTTGTTTGTTTTCTTGCAGACTTTTTGTTACCCTAAGTAGGCAACATCATCAAAGTTAGCACTTGACTAGCCCTGCTGATGTTACCTAGTTAGGGTAATGAAGTGTCTGCAAGAAAACAAACAAGCTCAGAGAGCACCAAGGACTCCCTCAATTCAGTGATACTTGTACCTGAGCTACAAATAGTCTCCTTTGTTAAAAAATATTTTCAAAGAAAGGGTTAAATGAAAAATGCCTTAATGCTATAGTGCTAGATATCTGATATCTTTCAATTTGTACACTGGGTCAAGTCATCAAAGTGAAGGAGACAATTTTCACATGACTTACTGATTTCTCTCCCCCACCCCCACCCCCTTTATTCCCAGCACCAATAGCTGCAGGAACAGGCCCTAACTTCTCACTCTCCGATTTGGAAAGTTCCTCGTATTACAGTATGAGCCCAGGAGCAATGAGGAGATCTTTACCAAGCACCTCTTCTACCAGGTAATTTCTGTGTAGTATGTTTGTTGAATTAATAGGTTGTGACATGATAAGTGTTTGGAGCAATCAAATATGGATAGAAATTGAAAGCTACCCACAGATGTATAGAGTCCTATGGCAAAAGAAATCCCAACAATGGAAATGGCTATTTCTACAGGGCTCAAAGTTTATGTTGGCATAACAAAATTACTGAAGTAATAGAAAAAGTTGCTTTACACAAAAAAATAAAGACATGAAAAGCCTCCATGCCATTAGATTTCAAGCAGGAATTGCTGTTTGCATATCTAATCCATGAATGTTGCATTTGGGACAATTGTTTCAAGTGGCAAGTTATGTACACTCATCTTAGAAAAATAAGTAACAGTAGCCATTCCTCTGAAACTCAACAACTACGGCAGTTATTTTTAACCAGCAATCTGTGTAATAGCATTTTATGATATGTCATTCTTCTTGCCTATTGTAAACAGACCAGGTCTTGGCCCAGCATACCTCACAAAAGTGAAAATAGGAGGAGAATGCCATATACACTGCCTTGGACTCCTGGATAAAGGGCGGAGTATTAACCTAACAAATGAATAAGAGTATTTTTAGTAACTGTTTGAAGTTAAAACAGCACTGAAAAAAGTAACTTATAACTGGTCCTCGCATTATAACCATTGCAACATCCACATGCTCCCATGATTAAAATTTAGGTGCTTGGCAAACCCCACCCCCCCACCCCCCAAAAAAATGACCTTTTTTTTCTCATGAGGAGTTGACTTGTATGGGGAAACTTAATTTTAAAAATTGGGGGGGGGAGGAAATGGTGATATGGAAAAATTAAATGGAAGCAGAGTTATTGACTTTGGACCAAATGATAGATGATTATGAATTTTGAACATATTCTGTGCTTAGAGATTAATATCATCTGCCATATGTAACCTAATAGCAATAATTACAGTTACAACATTTGTTAACAACGTTGTTTGAGCCAGCAGTGTTTTCAATTTTTGAGACATCTGAAATATTAGAAGAACTTGTAAAATTCTTTAAAAATATAGACTACTAAATTAAGATATAAGAGGAGACCATGGTTTTTTCTCTTTTCTATATTAATTTTCATAATTGAGAAGATTATGTTCCCCTCCATTATGCCCTAATTCAGTAAACTGCAAGTTCACGAAGAAGAAATCAAGCCATTGCTTCAGATTAGGGGAAATAGAGAAATAACATCTTCATTTCTTATATGTTATGTTAAACAGTAATAAAAGAGAAAAAAAAACACCTTGGAAAGGGAGTGTTCATGGTCAGAACTTTGTCAGATTATTTATATAGCAAGAAATCATGATTTCTAGTCATATGTCTATCCCATATATGTAAAATAGATTTAAATTGCTAGGACTATGATATTGTAAAGAGATGCTTCAGTAGAATAGAAAAGCTTGCAGAATATTGCAAGAATAGTAAACATCTAGATCAGGGGTGTTAAATTCACAGCCTGTGGGCCAGATGCATCATGTGCTGGCTACGCCCATGCCCGATTTAATGAAGGGGAAAAAATCATGATATGTCATGTGACAACTCCATGATGACGCAAGTTTGACACCCCTGCTCTAGATTAAAAAGTTGCTGTTATTGTAAGAGCATTTGCTGAGCAAAATCATGTAAATTTGAAAAACTGTTCTTTAAAAATCAGCTCAAAAATAAAATGTTAGGACAATAAATAATAAACCTACCATCATAACTCCTTTTTCTATAATTGATTGCTTCATAACTAACATAGAGTTCCTTTATGTATGTATTCAGCAAAAGAAGAAACTCTTATGGAAGTAACATGAAAAGTTGTCCTACATATATTATTTATAGAATTTTAAAAATAGTTAATCTTACAGTACAGGTAGTCCTCAACTTACAACAGTTCATTTAGTGAGAGTTCAAAGTTACATCATCACTGAAAAAAAGTGACTTATGACCATTTTTCACATTTACTACCATTGCAGCATTCCCGTGGTCACATGATCAAAATTCAGACAGTGGGCAACTAATTCATATTTATGATGGTGGCAGTGTCCTAGGAACCTGTAATCACCTTTTGAGACACTCTGACAAGCAAAATCAATTGGGAAGCCAGATTCACTTAACAACCATGTTTCTAACTTAACAACTGCAGGGGTTCATCTAACAACTTGGGCAAGAAAGTTTGTAAAATGGGGCAAAACTCACTTAAATGACTCACTAAGTAACATAAATTTTGGGCTCAATTGTGGTCATAAGTCAAGGATTACCTGTATACATCACCTCTGGCTATTAGTTTGTGATAACTGACTTATATTCATGCTCTTTATCCCCAACCAAAGGGAGGGGAACTTAATATGTATCAGTAATCAGTACAACCATTTTCAGAGTTTCACTTTTTTATGAGAGTCCCAAGTACTGTGTATATAATTCTCATTAATTAGACCTAGTCTCAGACTGTTTGCTTCCTCTCCAAGATTGTTAAAATAGACATGTTATCAATGATACTTAAAAGAAAAGCACAGCTGTCATTCTTATCTGCTTCTACAAGTACCTGATACAGATAAGAAGCTAAGTAAAATAGCATCAGTAATGAATAGCTTACACTATATGTTTGCTGTTTCCTCATATTGCTTTTGTGAGGCAAAAAAAGTCTTAAATTATTCACTTCTAAATGTATTTACTTGGAAGTATATTTATATTGATTCCAGTAAATTTACTTCAAAGTACATTTTAGGATTGTTGCCTAGCAAAATAACTGAGGCAATGATTATATGGTAAGAAAAATATGTTGTTGACAATTGCATTTCCTCATAAACTTAGGGATCAGAGGGTTTTTTTAGCATTTCTTAGCTATGACAGGGCTCTTGTTACAATTATTTTAAAAATAAATGACTAACCATTCATTAAATCAAATGAATTATAAGAACAGCTGAGGTCATAAACCATATATGCCCATTTATATTTACCATATTGTGTAGTGCACCCAGGGGTGGGATTCAATTTTTTTAACAACTGGTTCTGTGGGCGTGGCTTAGTTGGTGGGCATAGCTTGCTGGTCATGTGACTGGATGGGTGTGGCCAACTCGACATCACTCACATCAAGGAGTGTTTCTCCTCGCCTGGCCTCTCATGACAATGGGGATGCTACAGTGGTGAAAAATGGTCATAAGTCACTTTTTTCAGTGTCATTGTAACTTTGAATGGTCACCAGTTTTAGACCAAAACTCAAAAAGGGTATGTAAACTCATATTTGAATGTCAATCTTTTTAGCTAGCCAAGAAGCCTTGCTGAATGTCACTCATCTTGGTACCTTGTCATTAAAAGATTCTTTCTGGAAGCTCTGCTTCATTATTCAATTATTTCTTCAAAGTGCTAACTTTTCTCCCAACAGCAGTATAAAAATCTTAAAACAACCCTTCCCCTTTAAAAAAGTACCAGCAAAGGAAACAAAACCTCATTCGGAGACAGTAAGCCTAGGCATACTGCCAAGAATGTAAGAAGGATAGAAAAAAACAAAAGATTTCTTCCAACAACCGGTTCTCCGAACTGCTTCGAAAGTTAACAACCGGTTCTAGCGAATAGGTGAGAACCTGTAGAATCCCATCCCTGAGTACACCTGACTTTGTATAAAAGTGAAAGACTTATGAAACAGGGAATACACTGAAGAAGGCATAGTTGTTCTTCTCCTTAAGGATTAGAAAAAAAAGAATCACCTCAAGTTTTTTTAAAAAATTGTTTTAAATAATTTTTGAGAACTATGAATTCAGCAAAGTCTTAGAGGCAATGGGACAATGGCAGTGGATTATTACTTTTAATAGAGGATTTATGAAAAAAAATGTCTCTGGATTCACATAGTAGCCAAAAATTTCGGATCAGAAGGGTCTGCTTTATTTTTTACATAGAAATATGCAATAGGTTCATAAAGCTAAAGACTTTCTGACCTTGTCATGGAAAATACATTCAGTAAGTTCTTCTAACTCGAGTTCTGAAACCCAAGGATTCCTAACTCTCCAATTCCTCACATTATTTTGTCAGAATTCAAGTCAGCTGCTATGATGGTTATATTATGCTATAGCATTGTTACAGGAAGAGGGGAATGTAAATGGCAAGAAGGGAATAATCATCTTTTTGTTCTTCTTCTCTGAACTGTACATGTTTTTGGCTTCAAGGCCTAAAATTGGGATTTGTACTATAAAGAAACTGAGATTTTCTTTCATTGGCTTAACAGTAATTTTGCTTCATTTCTAGGTCCTAATTGATTTGGTCTCTCAATATTTTGTCCTTTTCCTAAAATATTTACTTTGCTTATCTAGGCACAATTATTCACATAATTATATTCATTCATTTGTAAAGAACACGTTTACATTAAAATAAATAGAAAATGTCATATGTAAACTATGCAGACAACATGCAGAGCATACCTTTTTTTGTAGCTTAGACTTCACGTACAATACAAAGATAAAAATATCTACAAGTACAAGGAAATTCCCAAATCTATAAAAATAACAAATACAGTGAATCCTTGACTAAACAGTTTAATACAGAAGAAGGAGTATCTCTGAGACTCATATGTTCATCCAATGGTAAATAGGATGTTACATGCGTACATGGGACATTACAAGTGTCAAAGACAACGTGTGAAATGATGATTGGATTTATTCCACTGCATCTGAAGTCTGCCACTGAGGTCCAGTATAAGCATTTGAGTGTTAATATAAGCCAAAATATTGTAAAGAAGTAAAAAGCAAGATTAGGATAAGCCAGTGCTCAAGGATTATGAATGGAAAAAACTGAGAATGTGATTATCTGCTTAGCAATCAAAATTCTGGTCCCAACTGTGGCTGTATGATGAACACTACCTGTCAGAGGGGGTAATCAGCAGGTTCTGACCAGTTCTGGAGAACCGGTAGTGGAAATTTTGAATAGTTAGGAGAACCAGCCAATACCACCTCTGACTGTAGATTTTACAGTATCCTTCTCCTGCCACGCCCTCCAAGCTATGCCCACAGAACCAGTAGTAAAAAAAATTGAATCCCACCACTGCTACCTGTACAGTATAAACAAATATGGCCAGGAGCAATATCTCCCAAGTCTTAATATTGTTGCTGTTGTCATGCCAGAACTGTACATGGTACTATACCTTATAGCTGTAAATTGTTAATTTGCTTCAAGGAATATATATAACACAAAGGAATCTATTAAAAAACAAATCTATCTTATCCTGCATCTCTGAATTCTTCTTTAAAAGACAGAGGGGCATATAAATGCAGCCTGCTGTTTGGAATGATCCAACCAATATCTTCGGATAGCTTCTTAAGAAGTATGAAAATAAGCCACACAGCAAGCTTTAAGACAATTTCATTTATTATCTGGAAATGCAATAAAGTGGGTTTCAGACAATTCCCCTGATGGGCTCTGGGTGAATTTGCAATTGGGTGAACTTATGGAGACTCTCCACAAGAATTGCTCATGAACCAATGACTATTTCTTCTCACATAGAGAAATACTAGGCACATGGATTGCTACATACATACACACATACATACATGCGTAGCATAAAGTTCTTTGTTCTTCTCTCATATATTTTGTGAATGAACAGCAAGTGGTGGCTGCTTGGCCACTAGCAATGATGGCCCCTAAATAGTAGTGTGTCTAACTCAGTCTTAAAATGTACAAGATGTGTACCTAAATCTCCAACATCCATTAAAGAGGTAACTGAAATTCATATTATGCCTTAAGAAACATTCACAAACATAGACCCCTTATATGAAATCACATCCTTTTATTTATTGTTCCCCTTTCTCTTTTCAAAAATTGGTTTCTGTTTGCCGAAACTGAAAGGTAAATGCAAGTCCATCTGTGTATTTTTTTTTCCAGAGAAACTGCCTGTCTATAACCATCATTCTTCAATTTTCTCCAAGAAAATGCTCAAGGAAAGCAAAATCTTATGTCCCATTGTAGGGCATGATGGCAAGGTGATAAAAAGATCCAGAAGGTTAACAGGGAAAAAGAAGGTGCAATATTCACATCATATTTTATTTATTTCCCTTCAGGATGTACATTAATGCGTATATGCTTTGATTCTAGTTCCACAAAGCGTCTCAAATCTGTAGAGGATGAAATGGACAGTCCTGGTGAAGAGCCATTCTATACCAGCCAAGGGCGGTCTCCAGGCAGTGGGAGTCAATCAAGTGGATGGCATGAAGTGGAGCCAGGTAAATAAAGTCACCCAGGTGGCTTTGGAGAAGGGGGGGGGAGTTTTTAGCATTCCTGAACTCCATTTACTGATTCTGATAAGAACTAGTATTTACGTGTGAATTGGTATTTTTGAAAGGCTAGGGGAGTTGAATACATCTGCAGCTGTAAATCCTTTGTTAATATCCATTTTGTTCTTTAGGCAAGCATTTGTAGTGTTGAATAATGGTTTCCATGGTTGTCAAGGTTTTTTTATCCCAAAATATTACTCTCAATTAGATTGGCTTGTCCTCAAAAAGAGTGTACGCTGCAACTGTATTTTATTGTCAAAGGACGGATGCTTGATTCTTCTTTAAAAAAGGAAAGAAACACAAAACCTTTCAAACTGTTCACTTAAATTGATTTTATTCTGCCATAGCATTGTTGGAAAAGAGTTGCCTTTGTTCCTTTGAAAGTTTGTATTCTGGCTTTATAAGGTAATTTTCAAGTCCCTTTTTATTTAACATTTGTATAAGTCGCTACATATTTATTTATTTATTTAAAAGATATTGCCACCCATCAACCAACTCTGAACAGCTTATGACAACCATAAAACCAATAAATATAAAAGCAATTTAAAAAAAAACTAGGTCTCAACAGCCTTCCAAAAGGCTACAAAAGTGGGAATTGTCAAATTGTCAGCAGGAGAGGGTTTCATAAAGTAGCAGCAGAAAAGGCATACTTCCATGATCCTACTAGACTTCAAAGAGAGGGCATGGAGCATGGCCACCTTATTTAGTAAGACTGGCTGGTCTTCTTAGCAAAAGATGGTGCTGTAAATAACTAGGTTCCATGCCACATAGGGCTTTAAAAGATGACCATCACTTTGAATTGCACCCAGAAAAAAACTGGAAGCCATACAGTCAATAAACAATACAAATACACACACACACACACACACACACACACACAGAGAGAGAGATATACAGATATACAACTTATTGTATGTGTAGTTCCTTGAAAAGTAGAGCTAGTGATTTCTAGTATACTTCCAGGCTATTTTGGGTTCCTTGGAATTCAGCTCATTCTCTATACTTTCAGGATAGGGAATCATTGAGGAAAGATTTTAATGTCATCAGGAAGGATTCTAATGTCATAAGATCTGATTTAATGTTATCGAACCAATAATCCTATAAAGCCTAGGCTCCCTCTTGACATTGGGTTGAGGGAGAACAAGATACATTTAATGTAGATAAAACAATTTTTAATTGGCCTTATTTTTCTTTGAGTTAATTGTTTCCAAGAGAAACTATGTTAGTTTCTTTTCTTTATAAGGGCTGGCTTTATAACTGTATGACTAGAAAGCATGAGAGACAAGAGATATATCTGGAAGTGGCCAATATTTTTGATGGTCAGTATTTCTCAGATGATTAAATTATATCTCCTTCTACAATACTGGCTTAAAGCTGGCTTTGTGAAGTTTTCTACAACCCAGCCTTTCCATATCAGTATAAGTGGCTTATGTGTCTTCTAATTGCATGTCTTTCTAATGTATTTTTTGGTTTCTATATCTTTGATTATATTCTTTGGTGTCGCCAAAATATCGTTAAGGTATTTTGAAATAATTTAATAAGTAAGTAATAATTTTCAGCTGCTAAAGGATATTTTAGAATCACTGCTTGATATAATAGAACTTTTTTGGAAAAATAGGACCTTTGATTTTTGTATGAAAATTTTGTTCCTTGTGTGCTGCCTGTTTTATTGCATGCAATAGTGAAAGTCAGATACTGATTCTGAATTTCTATTTATGATTTAACCAAGAAGTGGTGAATGAGTGCAACTGGATCATATTATTTGATCATCATAAATCTATCCCAACTGTGGTATTCCAAAATCAGGAGAAATAGAACAGAAAAAGGTAAAAGGGTTAGAAGCAAATAGGCAGATCTTGCTTAGTGACTTTTCATTTAGCAACCATTTGAAGTTATGATGGCACTGAACAAAAGATAGTTATGGCCCAGTCCTCAAACTTACAGTCATTGTGGAGAAGCAGTGAGATCCACTCCTAATGACTGCAGTTGGGATTGCCAGAAAACTGCCATTACTAAGCAGCCCGTGATGCTAATGATGACTTTATTTGGTGATGGAAATTCCACAATTAGGATCATTAAGTGAGGACTGTAGTTCACTTTAAGGATGAGTGCTGATAAATTTCTGGAGGGCCTGGTAAAATTGAGAAAAGTGATGTCCTTAATATGTATCATGTGCTGCAAAATGAAAGGAAAAAACTCTGAAATTATTAGATCTCAGAAAACAAAATGAACAGGCATGCATTTAGAGGAAACTGAGTAAAAAATGGAGGAACAAAACGTTAAGAGGAATAAACAAGATGAATTGTAGGAAAGAATTAAAATCTTGAATCATTGCTTTGAGATTATGTTCACCAGAGTCATTTGCAATTTTCATTCCATCTTGGATTCTCATTCTCATCTTGGATAAAAAAAAAAAATCAGACATTTACACTTTTTATTTTCTGATTTTTTTTTCTTTGCTAGTTGTTTTAATATAGTGGTGCTGACATCAGATAAGTTGTATTATTTTTTTAAAAAACCAGAACGTCATATTTTCATTCATCTCTGGGCAGAGTATGCTTTCCACCTAGTATGGAAATGAATTTCGATATTTTTCTCCCAGTTAAAAAATGGGAGAAAGACTGTTTTAAGCCTTTTATCTTAATAACCCTTGGTTATCTGTACTGTATGATTGGTTGCACATCATAATGTAGCATTTCATATATACAAATGGTGTGAGAACTGTGGGTTTAAATTAATGCTTTATTGTTGCAAGTGTTAGAATAAACTTTGGAAAGATCATACGGAATATGGACAAGTTCAAGGGTATATCCACATATCTTGGGAGTGTTGTTCCTTTTTTTAGTTACAAGGCAGACAATATTAAACACTGAAACTCTGTTGTTGCTCTAAGTTAATTCAGTCTCATAATACACTGTTTAATTGCAAGATTCTTGCACTGAGCAGGGGCTAGGACTAGATGAACTAACTCCACTCCTTTCTGACTTTCAAATTCTGTATTTCTGTGATTTGTGGCTCAGTCAAGCAAAAAGCACATTAAATCTTTGCTCCTAATATTGTTCTCATGGAGACTCACTTCCATTTACCTGCACTCCATTGTGCTTGGGGAGTTCTCAGGCCTGGAATGGCTGGAGTCTGCCAGAAAAGATGAATTTCCTTTCACACAGGAAGACTCTGCAAAGTAAAACAAAGCAGACACAAAGTAAATTATTTCTGCTTTTCAAATATCTCATGTGGTATCCGCTTTACTGTTAACTTTATCTCAGCACTTTCATCACGTAAATTTTTGCTAACAGAGAAGGAAGGCAAGAGGAGATAATGAAGATGCTTGGTTAGAAATTCATGCAGCTTCAGGCTTGGATTTGCACTGTACAACAATTCTATAGGTGACTTCATTTTAAAAATTAGAAAAATAAGTTACACAGCTGTGAATGTACCTAAAAACCTCTTGGCTTCAAAATTCATTTTATTTTGATTTGCCACAGTCAAATGTACTCTGTGAATCTTAATAATATAAAAAGTTGACTTTTAACTTTTTTCTCTCTATTGCCCCCCCCCCAAATTGCATTCTTTCACCCGCTAAAGATGCTGTGCCCATCTTAATCAATGTGTCCATTTTTAAAATTGACAGTTGTCTGGCCTATCATTCAAATTTTATGAGCATGAACATTATAAGCAGATATTTAATTTTAAAATGAACGGTGCCCTCCCTTTTTAATTAATGTTACTATTTTTTCTGTGCCCAAAATAGTTTAGGCACTGAACTACAATATTTATAAAAATATAACTATTGCCCCTCAAATACAAGTTTAATTATTTGAAGATCCAATCTAATTGGCTTGTGTGACTGCATATTTTTCAGGCATTTTTGGAATTGGAAGTTATAAGTAGACTGCCAATGCTGAACCATGAATGGTAACATAAAGCAATAAAGCAGTGGCACAGTGGTTAGAATGCAGTACTGCAGGGTATTTCTGCTGACTGCCGGCTGCTTACAATATGCCAGTTCAAATCTCACCAGGCTCAAGGTTGACTCAGCCTTCCATCCTTCCAAGGTCAGTAAAATGAGGATGCAGATTGTTGGGGCAATAGGCTGACCTTGTAAACCACTTAGGGCTGGAAAGCACTGTGAAGCAGTATATAAGTCTAAGTACAATTGCTATTGCTATTGCTATACTATTGTCTGACATTAAAATGCAAGTTCAAAAGCCAGAGTTCATTGTAACATGTTGTAGAGCATAATTTATACTTTTTTTCTCATTGTAGTTTGTAAGAAATACCCTGATAGGTTAAAGCTTTGGTCTTGTACATCAGATGAGTGTAAGAGATTACCTTGTGAATTTTGAATAAATCCTAGGAGGAGATTCCTAAGTCTGTTGAAACAAAGTTCTGAAATAACTTTTGTGCTAATCTTATATGTATTTTATAAAATTCTGGGAATCTTAGGGGTCCTTCCATTTTCTTCATTACTTTCTCTTAGAAAATAAGAATCTTCTTATAAGTTGCTGTTATGAGCTCAGAAAACTAAATCTCTATATTTATTTATTTATATTATTTATTATTTTATTTATTTGTCAAAAGCTTACAATATGACAGAAAGAAGAATAAACATAAGTTTAAATACAAGAAATAGAAACTAATAATTGGGGACAATAGGACAGGGATCATAGCCACAATTGTGCACTTATGCACGCCCCTTTATATACAAGTGCAGGTCACTCTGGATGAAAAATATATGTAGGAAGCAGTAAGAAATCAGATAAATACTGTCAGACCTTATAAAGTATGAGGCAGGATAACCAGACTAGAAAAGAAAGCAAAACAGAAGCAATTCTTAAGCCAACTGGGGAGGAATTCTCTTATTTCCCAGCTAAGTTTCCCAGTTAAGTATCTTAACCGAAAACAATTACAGAAGTTGGGCGTTATCACACATGGTGCATTTTGGCATATTGGAACAAGTAGGTTTCACTTTTAATGTGACTAATGAACTTCTTTAGCTAATTTTATGCTTATGGCATTGAATTCCAGGTTACCATCATGAAAATCATGTTCTTAAGTGCTAAGAATGTCCCAACTCCTACAAATTGTTAACTTTAAAAGTAAAGGAAGCATCACTTGAATTTAAAGTCTAGATTTAAAATATGTATAGTAGATACAACAGCATAGCTGGCTGGAGAATTCTGGGAGTTGAAATCCACAAGTCTTAAAGTTGCCAAATTTGGAGATCTCTGATCTGGTGGTTAAGGCATGAGGCTAGAAACAGGGACACTGTAAGTTTTAGCCTGTCTTAGCCATGAAAGCCAACTGGGTGATCTTGGGCTAGTCACTCTCAGACAGCCCAATTCAACTCAGAGGGTTGTTGTGGGAAAATAGGAAGAGGAAAATGTGTTTGTTATGTTTGCTACCTTGAGTTGCTTATAACAAGTAATAAAGGTGGGATATAAATAAATAAAGAAACAAATCAATAAATACGTTATTATGACTTTTACAATTCCCAATCAAGTTTCTTTAAAAATCAATTATTTTTTGCTATAATGTGTTTCTGAATTTCCCTAAGCAATTAAAATAAGAAGAAAAAACATATGCAGCTTAATTTCCTTTGGATAAAAGTTCACTGAAGAATTAATGGATTCTGTACAGTATGTGCTTTATTTATAAGCATTTTGTTATATGTTGAGTATTTGTTTGCCTCTCCTTGTAAGCAGAACACAAGGGGAAGCAAACACTCAATAGTCAATCCAGCTGTTATTTGTGTTGCTAAAAGTGCATCAACAATTCCAGCTATTGCCATCTGATACCTTGTCACTGTCTGTTAACTTCTCCTTTTTGGTACATCTTTAGCCGTGATGGCAAACCTATGGCACGCATGCCACAGGTGGCCCACAGAGCCATTTGTGCCAGCATACGAGCCGCTGGCAAACTTACCTCACTGCACATGCAGGTGCATCACAGCTAATTTTTGGCTGGTTTGAGGCCTTTTTCAGCCTCTTAGAGGCTTGAAAAAAGCCTCTGCATGCTTTGCAGGCCAAATAATAGGCCCGTTTCATTACTTCCTATAACACCAGAAGTGATTAAACGGGCATATTATTCGGCCTGCAGAGGCTTTTTTCAAGCCTCTGGGAGGCTGAAAAATGCCTTCAACTGGCTGAAAATCAGCTGTAAAGTGCAATGCAGGTAAGGGAGGATTGCACGCACATGTGCAGAGGGCATGGGCAGGCACATGCATTGCCTTCTGGGTGCTGGCACACAAGCGCACATGTACACAATTTTTGGCACACGAGCTCAAAAAGGTTAGCCACTACTGATCTACAGTCTTTCTTTTCTTTTTTCTGTCATAGGGCAAATTCACAAACATTTTATAAAGCCTGCACCCAAACCTTCATCTTGTAGATGAGTTATCTGTGGCTAGCTAGGAAATTCTGAAATTGATCCACATCTTAAAGTTTTTGACGTTGACACTGGTTTAAAAGATGTTTACCACAAGAATAGGAAACTTCTGTTGGAATAATGTAAATTGCAGTTGGAATAATGTAAATTGCAATTAAATAATGTAAATTTAATTGCAGTAAATTCAGTCTAGTTCACACAAACCCTGTGCTAAATTGCAGGATCTAATCTGGACTGTCACCAAGCCAAAAGGTTTAGTTTTCTGACCTTTCGGACTCATGCTGGAGCCCATCTTCAGGGGATGTGTGTTTTGGGGTATTTTGTGTGGAGTATTTATATGGTGTTGCATGTGGCTTTTCAGATGTTAATTGAAGTATTGATGATTGGCTATTTAGTCATCGTGCTGCCAATCCCTCATCTAAGTACTTGACAAGCTGGTAGTAAATCAGTACTTCTGTTGACTCTCAAAGAGCCCATTCCTCAGGCTTATCTCACTTCCCTGGCTGTTTTTATGCCTGCTTGTCCAACAAACTTAGTAGCCGCAAAATTGAATGCATTAATTGAATAATTTAATTTTTTAACTAAGATTGTTGGACAAACAGGACTTTACAGAGAAATATCCAAATTCAAAATAAGTAGGAGTTTCCTGACTGTGAAAACTATTGTACAGTAAAAGAGCCTACCCCCTGGAGTCATCACTAAGGGTTCTCAAGCAAAGATTTGTCAACTTTTTGTCTGGGGTGATAATGATAATTCTTTCCCTGGACAAGGAATCTGAACTAGAAGTCCCTTCTAACCTTCAACAGTGTAAAATAGTTTCTCCACTTATTTCTGAACTGCTAGCCACACTTACCAGTAAAATAGTAGCTCAGCCAACAGTTTTATTTTCTAATACCAACTAGGCATTTGTGATGTCCAAATATATTTATGAAACATGTTTTATTGTTCCCCTGGTGGATTTTATTTAATTAAAATAATGCTTTTAAAATGTAGATGGGAAAGGAATCATCCAAGTACCAAAAGAGGTATCTGCAAGAGCATTGCTACCTGTAGGCATCATGTCACATATGTAAAACAATCATTTACTGTATATTCCTGATTAAAGAAACACAGGCAATCCTATGAGAGCTTTTTTGGTTTCTTTTTATGCTCTACTGGTAATCACTGGAAGCAACTGTCGTCCTCTTTCAGGCACAAAATATTTCACTGAGTCTAATGAATCATTGTAGCTGCCTTTTGTGTACTGTTTACACAGCCTCACTTCAGTTATGTCCATTTGACTATAGCCAACAAAAATCTATTAATGAATATGAAACTACAGTATATGCAGCAGGTCAATAGTAGTATTTGGAGACAAGTAGGAGCTTTCCGTTGCAGCCATTAAGTAAAATAATTAAATACCCTTCATTTGTTCTTATAGACCTAGATACGATGACAGAAACTTAGCATTGGATCAATATGTCTCTCTTTCTTTGCAATTTATGGAGCAGCCAGTGACCATTATCTGTGACAATCATCTGTTTCGTTGACATTATTGCATTAAAGCCATAGAACTAATAGATGGAAGGACTGTCAGAAAATTGCATCTTTTTTCCCTTAGGCTATGCAGTATATCTGTTTGGACTTTTTGTGTAAATATGAGTCCCTTTCCAATATTTCTTCACTATGTGGAACTTGTTTTAGCTTGCTCTTTCCCATACCTGTGGAAGTCACAAGGGTTGGAAGCCATATGGTGGCTGTTTATCACAACATATGGCCCTTTTCTATAATTGTTTCCTTTATTATAATAAAAGGAAAAATTCTGAACTTACTTTTAAGGTTCCACATATAAAGAGAAGACTAATTACAGGTAGTCCTCAACTTAACAACAGTTCGTTTAGTGACTGTTTGAAGTTATATTTTAAAAAGTGACTTATGACTGTTTTTCACACATGTGGTGGCACGGTGGTTAGAATGCAATACTGCAGGCTACTTCTGCTTATTGCCCATTACCAGCAGTTTGGCAGTTTGAATCTTACCAGACTCAAGGTTGATGTGACCTTCCATTCTTCAGAGGTCGGCAAAATGAGGACCCAGATTGTTGGGGGCAATATCCTGACTCTGTAAACCACTTAGAAAGGGCTCTAAAGCACTGTGATGTGGTATATAAATCTAAGTTCTATTGCTATTGCTATTATGACCGTTGCAGCATTCCCATGGTCATGTGATCAAAACTCAGATACTTGGCAACTGACTCATAGTTGCAGGGTCCTTGGATCAGGTGATCTCCTTTTGCCACCTTCTGACAAAGTCAGTGGGAAAGACATATTCAGTTATCAACAGTATTACTAACTTAACACCTGAGGGTAACTGCCAGAATCCTGACACAGTGATTCACTTAACAACTGTGGCAAGAAAGGTTGTAAGATAGAGCAAAATTCTCTTAACAACTGTCTTGCTTTCCATCAAAAGTTTTGGGCTCAATTGTGGTTCTAAGTCAAGGACTACTTGTATTCATTATTTAACATATTGTAAGAAAGAAAACACACTTGGAAGGGGGGTAACATTTCCATCTTTGTACCCCCAGAATGAAAAATAGGATTGCAAAACCTGATTTTAGCCAAAATAATATTGGAGTGTATTTAAACCCTGAGATCATCTTGGGAAAGTAGCACGTTTGTTAGAATAGATTTTGTCCCAGCCTTCTGTTGTCATTCTTGCATCCTCTGAAGTCTTTCAATGACTTTCACTAACATTGGCTGTCTGAAAAATAAAAAGAGGGATAAACTGGGAAAGACACTATGGTAGTATTTCTATTTCCTGTCTCTCTCTCTCCTCCTGCAACTATTACATCACCAGAGATTGTTTCAATTTTTTTACAGTTGAGAAATTTACTGAACTTATGTTCAAACTGTAAATGAGCTTAGCAGTTGTAATGGAACCGCCAAGTCTGTAAGTTGGAGCACTGTGTATGTTTCCAGCCTTCTATTCCAGAAAGTAATTTGGGTCTTTACTCCCAGACCGTTTCCTGCTTTGAGGTAGTAGTTTCATAGTTTTTGCTGAAATCGCCAATCTTCCATAAGCACCTCACCTACCGTCCCTCTCTCCCCACCCTTCTTATGTATAAAAGAGACAGCACTTTCTTCTAAAAGGATAAAAAAGGGAAAATGCAAAAAGAGAAGTGATTTGAAGAAGCAAGCGCCAGTTTGGTCTCATGGTTGAGGCACCAAACTAGAAAGCAGAAGATTGTGAATTCAAGCCCTATCTTAGCAGTGAAAGCCAGCTGGGTGATCTTGGGCCAGTCACTCTCTCAGCCCAAATCACCTCCCAGGGTTTTATACTTATTTATACAGACATACACACACACACACAAATTCTGGGAATTGAAGTTCACATGTGATAAAGGGGCCATAGTTCCCCACCCCTGATCGAGACTGTTCTACCTTTAGAAACTTCCAGTTATAAATCAGAGGCTAAGGAGAACTGTGTTAAAACCCACTCTTTTACTAATTTGATCCCATAACTTCTGTCCTTTAAAAAGAAAAATCTCCCCCTATTCCAGCAAAGCAGAACTAAGGGCAGTTTGAATCTGTATTCTGTGGACAGTACTGACAAATCACACCTCTCTCTTGTGAAGTAGGATTACATGCCTGAACCCATGGTAATTTATATTATGTGTCTGAAGTCGCAACTTTTGCAGGTTGTGGTTATAACAGTAATGATGTACAGTCTGAAGTACGATATCCTCATGTAAACAGAATAAAGTACTTCAAATACATAAAAAAATAATAAAGAAGTGCACTCACTTGTACTGAGAAGTGTCTTCAAATCAAGTTTGATTAAAATTCTGAATATTTCTGAACACTTATCAAATATAATAAATAGATAATAAGATAACAAATAATAATAATAATAATAATATAGAATTATTATAGATAATAAATAAAAGATAATAAGAGAAATTGGAATGAAGAGAGGGGCTGGATGAAGAATGAAAATTTGCAACAAAACACTTTCTACAATATTTCTCTTTGTGATCGGTATACTCTTTAATAAGGTATGACAATTTTTCTGTTATGAGAAATTCTGATCAACATTACTAATTATTTAAACTTAACGTTCAATTCCATGTCAGTTACACACAAATATGCACAAGTCTATTGCAGGTTTTTTTAACTTGCTTTTTTTTGCTAGTTTCAATTCTAATATTTACAGGTGTTTTTTCCCTTTCTTTCAAATTTTGTTGTGGAATATATTCTGTTCATTTGCTACTATTTATCTGCCTTGATCATGTTGAATTCTATGACCATATTTTGCTTTGCAGAACACTTATCTTGTGCCTTTCAAAAACAACTTAACTTGCAAGGACCGGTATGGACTGAAACGATGCCGGCTCAAATTTAGGCTGTGAAAGCATCAAGGAAAGTTTTGGGTGCTGGCTAAAGCCTCTTCTATGTTAAGTACAGATTTAACAAAAGAACTGTGACTTCTGCTTGATTTGTCCTGATGTCTCAGTGGCTGCTGCCCTTGCCGCTCCCACATTGAAACACTGCATTGCAGACACTCTTGATAACTCTTTGAAAAGTTCATGACCAAAGCATAATTGAAGCACCTCCTTAATTTTGGTTAGTAAGTTCTTGATAAATATTGCATCCACAGTCTGAAATAGTTTCCTGTCTCTCCTTCATAACATCTGAAGGTGCTAAATTTGGTTTTCCAAAGTCCAGACAAACAATCATTGGTTTTATCAGGTTTCTTTTTTTTTTTTAACAAAGTTTTATTTGGGTTTTCACACATACAAAATACAAGTATTTTTTTTGAAAATAACATGATCCCAGGTTGAACTTCTTTATACAGACACAAAGCTCAATTTCATGCACCTTTTTGTATTCTATTCCATATCTTATACTATTTAACATTTTCTATATAGTTTTTCCCCTCTTTTGATTTTCTCAATTTTAATTTGATTATCTCATCTCAATTCAAATCATTTCAAATTCATTATGTTTATACTTTTGTCGTTTCTGTTTCAATTTTATATTATTTTTTCTCATTTAAGACAGAGGTTTCTCCGTAGTTACTATATTGGAGTGTGACACCTTGAATATCTTTTATTTACATCCATTCAACTCTTTATTTAAACTTCAATATATATCGTGAAGTTGTGACCTTCACCCCATATAATAAATATACATAAACTTCCAATTCCATTCTGCTTGGTACATTCTTAATAGATACGTCACTACTATATTCTTTATAAAAAAAGATTATAAATATACTGTAAATTATAAATCCTCATTCCATTCCAGTTTCAGTTCTATCATTAATATATTCATTAAAATCTTAAACATCTTTAAACCTTTCTTTTCAATTTGTTACATATCATACTCTTCTTAACAAAACACATATAATTCCCATATTAATTTCCCCTTATTTCTCTTTCACATTATGTTTTATTAAATCATTAAATAACCTTTTATATACATTTATTTATTAGCAAGCATATCCTACTGAATTACGATAGCTAATATTTTATAGAACTTTTAATCGACATCTGTTTTCATATTTTTCTAAAATTATTTCATGTTTTCTATATATGAACATACTATCTATGATCTTTGCAGAATCCGCTTTTTCCATTAATTTTTCACCCATTTATCTCTAAATAGGCCTTGATTTCTCTGTATTTTGTTCCTGTCTTTTCATGACTCTTTTTCCTTTTTCTTTTCGCCTCAACTTTCTGTCCCTCCACTTTTTATCCCCTTTGTCTCTCTATTCTAATCTCATCTTCTGCAATTTCCATCTTCTTGTTTGGCTTTCTGATTTTATATTTATTTTCAACTCTTTTTTTGGGGGGGGGAGTTTGTTTTTCCCCAATCTTAAACTTTCCATTTCTCTTTTTTCCCCCACTTTCCTTTATTTTTTCCCATCTAAGATTACTTGTTCATTAAATTGGCTTTCTTCTTTGTCGCAATCTTCTTGTTCTGCAGGGCATTTCTTGTGTTGTTTCTCATAATTCCAAATCTATCCATTTCTAAGACTGAAATATTTGAGCCAAAAGAACCTCTCCCTTCTTGTGCATCTTTATACTTTTTAAGTTCTATTTTCAGTTTCTTCTAAAAGTGGAGCATTTTAAAACAGTTTTTAAAACAACCACCCCGATGGATTTTAGTCATTCAAAACAATAACGCAAGAATCCAGAATCATTCAAGTAATCCAGATAGTTCCTTGAGTTATATCGTTCTTATTTCTTTTTGACTTTTTCTTTCCTGCGGGTTTATGTTTGCCGCATATTTCGAGTTAGAATGTATCTTTTGGAAAGTCTTGTTGAGATTTTGCTATAAGTCCTTTTTAATTCGCAGGCAGTCCTCCTCCCTTCTCAGATCCTTATCCTTTTTATTCTTCCTCTCTCGCTTTCCTGTTTTCAAAAGCTTTATTTAATCAGAAATCTTTATTATCCCTTTGACTATTTTAGCATTAAATGCCTACTGATATGTCAAAGTGGATTTTTTTTCCAATTTTTAATTCAAGTCTCTTCAGCCTGTCAGTAGGAAAAGAGGAGAAAAAAAAAACAAATCTTTTCTTTTCCTCTCTCCTTCACATGCTTAAAAATATTTCTAGGGAACAATGTTATTGTTGTTTTTAATAGTTTCAATTCCAGGGACCTTATTTATTGCTTTTGCTGTTTGACGCCGGTCAACCAAAACTTTCTCTTCTTTATCTTCTCCTGCGACATTCTTTTCTTTGGTTGAGTTCTTCTTTGTGGTGGCTCATTCTGACCACCGCTGAACCGCCTTTAAGGAAAGTGGATGTAATGCCAAGCTGTGCGGAGGAGAGATGCGCTCCTCAACCTTGCAGGCAGTCTCCCCCCTCATTTCACACCTCGAACACGGTGTGGCTTAGCCCTGAAACAGCCGGTCTCAGGGGTGCTCACACGGCGAGCCATGGATTTGAAAGCCTTCACAGAGATGAGGTTTCGGTCTGTCGCTATGAAGAACTCAAACCAGAAGTCCAGTTTTATCAGGCTTCTTTGTGGAGACAAATCAGTCCCATCCTTTGTTTAATTTGGGGATTCTGTTAAACAAGAATTAGCTCTACATGATCAACAGATAATGGACTGAGTTTGTATATCAATTACATTTTACCCCTACTCATTTTTAATCCAATACTATAGCATTCTCATTATATCCAAATTATGTATTTATTCTAACACTATTTTTCTTTATGTATTGCTAAAAAGATTTTTTCAGCCCATTTCAATACACAGCCAAATGATAGCAAGTAAATCACAAAGCTAAATAACAGCAACTTCCTTCATTAAAATAAATTTTTGAAACTAAGAATCCAAACCATAGATTTTGTTCAGCAGCTTCTACCTAATTACCAAATGATGAATAATCAAAGATAATTGTCTGCTATCGTTTTCTACGAGAGCATCCACAAAATAGATTACGTTTTCATCTGTAGGCAAGAAGGGTGGAGCTATAGCGTGGCATCTTTGCCTGTGCGCTGCCGCTTAGTCTGCATCTAGTTCGTCTAGTGAGAGGTTGCTATCGTTGCCGTATTTCACAGCAAACGTTTTGAATGTGTGCGCATTTGAAGTAATCTCCACGAGTTGTGAGGTGCGATCATGTGATAGGTTTTTGTTTGGCAAAAAAAACATTAAACCGAGTTTGAAATTTTGTTGGCAACTGTGAAGTGAACGGGAACATAATCATTCACTGAAGGTGAATGTGCCTGGCATACCGAATTGGTGGCATTAAGTTTAAAAATGGACGAACTCACACGATTCATGATGAAACAGCGGAGTGGAGATCGCGGCACTGTGACATGATGAACTGTCGTGAAAGGTCAATGACAGAATTCGTGAAACTGCCGTATTCAACAGTTAACGTGAAACTTTCACTTTAATTTTCTACCAAATTTACGCAGTTTGTTGCATGAAATTTACACACAAAAGCTAGGCTACACAAAATTGGCAAGATGGGCGCCAAAAATCCTGACAGAAAGACCACAAGAGTCAGCTACAGCTCATCATTGATATTTCTGGTTATGACAAAGATGGAGATTCGATTTCTTGATCGATCGCTAACGGGAGATGAGACTTGGGTCAACATGTGAACAGTGAGACCAAATTGCACGTCTTATGAGTGGGGGCACACAAATTCCCCCGCAAAAACCAAGAAACCATGTTTGCAAACATTTTTCTGCAAGGAAGATTCCTGGCAATTGTTTTTTGGATAGGCAATGTGTGCTCTTATCTGATGTTTTCTGGAATCATTGGTTGCAACAATAAACTCTGTGAAGTATTGTGAATCGTTGCAACACACTTAAGAAAACGCTATCTCAGAACAAGCATTAGAGGAAAGGTTAAGCTCACAATTTTGTTATTTGCATGGCAAGTGCCCACGCAATCACAGCAAATCACATCCGAGAAGTCCTGAATTCGTTTTAAGTGGGATGATTTTCTCATCCGCCTATCCAGCCACCGATCTTGCAACCAAACGGACTCCACTTGTTCCGAGGATGAAAGACTGGCTTTGGAACACAGCGCTTTGACCGACGACGCGGAAACTGCGGGCGGCATGACTGACTGGCTCAAATCTCAGGCGGCTGAATTTTATGACAATGGAATTACAAAGCTTGTTCACCGCTATGTTAAGTGCCTCAATTTGTTCAGTGAATATGTTGAAAAGTAGCATTTTAGTGTCACTTTCAAGTGTATATAATAAAAAAAAAATCCTACACTTTGGTTTTTTTCTATCGCAAAACGTAATCTATTTTGTGGATAGCCATCATATGTTCATAAAAAAATATTCTGAAGTGAATCAGGTCTCCTTCAAAACCATCTCCTGTTTTGATCCAGCATCAAAGAGAAGTTTATCTCATTTAACTGACAAAGTATCTCTTTTTGAGTCTGTGCCATTTTGTGATTGTTCTGTCTGTGTTTGGAAACATAGCTTGTTGACTGGCAAACATGGATTCAGGGAGTCATTTTGGAGCAAATAGGCTGAATTCCTGTTTACAGTTTCTTAACTTTGAATAGTTCTGTAATGGCAAGAACATGAAAAAAAAATTTTTCACACAGCATCCATTTTGTTGAACTTTTTGAAGGTGGAATGTGAGGGTGTTGCAAGATAACACCACACTGCATTTGTGGTGCTTTGAAGAAAGAGCACAAACTATGTGGAATGTGTGGTTCTCACTGGAAGATAAGCTATAATGTGTTAATCAAATATTTTAATGATATGAAGGCAGTTAAGAAAACAGTAAAAAATTTTACTAATTGCTTTCTTAAGTAAACAGATCTATCATTAGGTTGTCAGGAAGAGTGACACTGAGCAGAAACACCCTGCTAATCCCCAAAGATAAGTATTTAACGTAATTAGGCAGACAGTGTCTCCTTTGTTGTACCAGCATTAATCAGGAGGGAAAAGCTCAATTTTACAGAAAAGAATTTCTCTCAATATGCATTTGTGCTATTTCACTACTTTTGTGGAGATAACATACTCAAAGTAATGACAGTCATAGTTTGGATGATAAGGTTCCTTGCTATTTGTTATATACAACATGAATCCTTTTCAATATTCTTGTTTTTCTCATGTGGCTGGGAGAAATTCTGATAACTTTTTAAAAATTATTGGGTTATCTTAGGGGACTCAAGAAAATACATATTCATAGCTGAATGGTGTGTGTGTGTGTGTGTGTGTGTGTGTGTGTAAAATCATTCTGCTTAGTGGGTCACTTTCTTTTTAAAATAATTGTGAGGGGAACCCAAATTAAAATTCAGCTAGAGAGAAAGATAAACCTTTTTCCTACTTGTATTTGTTTGTTTGTCTATTGATTGCCCATCTTACCATAAAGCAGATTACAGTCATAAAACATATCTACATTAAAACATAAAATTAAAACCAAAGATTAAAATCTAAGGACATGTGGCGGAGGGCAGGGGCAGAATATATAACACCACTCTGATGCGAGATACCTGGCTTGATTTTTTTTTAAAAAAAATTGCATTAATTGTGCCCAGAGAATTATTCTTAAAGGAGAGAGGTTGTTTGACCAGTTTGATTTTCCTCAGAACTCGTTAAAAAGTGTCTGAAGAAAGAAGTTATCCTGTCCTTTCCAGAATGTAGCAGCATTCTTCATGAAGAAATTTCATTCCTGATTTAAGTGCTAAGTTTAAAACCTGGACAAGTAGATTTAGGAATGGCTTTTTTCTCATTTGAAAATGGTGTGAGGAGAAGGTTCTTTCCTTCCTAATATCCCATTACAGTGCAAGGGCCCCAGCAGATTTATTTCCCAAAGAAAACATGGAAATAAAACACAAGATTTAAAAACATAATTAATGTCTAGTTTGACATCTCCCTGTTTCTCAAAGGCTTTGATGGGAAAGCTGCAAATTAAAAGATCAGTAGACTTCATAATGTAACAAGGTACATGTGAGGTTGGTTTATTTGTTGGGCTGTTTGGAGCGTAGAGATGAAAAATGAAATGCTTCCTATAGTAAGGTTTCCAGTGCAAATGCTAACTAATTTAACCTTTGGTTTTAGCTGACAGAACTTTTTCTGAGATTCTTTACACTTCAGTCAATTTTAAGAGGGCGCATTGAATTCTTGCTCTCCTCTACAAAGCATTTTGATAACCTTCCAAATGTTGCTCTAAAGTCATTGCAGTTTACAATTGCACTTTTAAACTTTTGTAAAGACAGCAAAAGCATACATGTGGAAGAACCTGGATTAGTTGTTAGAATTTACACAGTTCCATATTTCTTTCATAGTTACATAGTTCTTTTTGTTTCTTTCTCCCTTTTTTTACACTTTGACAAATGTATTGAAGTTTTTAATCTCATCTTTAATCAATTCTGTGAATTGGTCAGAGTCAATATTGGGGTGGTATGCAAGTGCTGTAATATATAAACAAATGGATAGGGGAAATACCACCAGTAATTTGGAACAATATTTATCTCTTTGCCTACATTCCTCTATAAACTTTCAGGACACCTTGTTGGAACATCCCCTTCAGGTTGGTTTTCACAGGAGATCAAGAAGAAGTATCATTCATGCAGTATAATTATCTAGGAGATAGGATGGTTCATCAATGAATATCTATAGCAGGATGTGTAAAAAACATTATTATAATAAGGTCAGTAAATCCCTCTGCAAATGATCAGGATAGGTGAGGCACATAAGAATTGAGAGTGAAAGGAATTGAGAGTTTGTTTAGCAAATTTCATTAATTATGTGACTTGGGAACATAAAACTATGTTCTAATTCTATGAAAAGAATTTTACAATCTTTTTTGTTGGAGTTATTAAGTAAATCACCACCGTTGTTAAAAAAATTGTGTGATCATTAAGCAAATTTGGCTTCTCCGTTAACTTTGCTTGTTGGAAGACAGCTGGGAAGGTTACAAATGGCAATCACATGACACCTGAATGTGCAACCATTGTAAATAAGGATGGTTGCAAAGCCCCCAAATTTTGATCACATAGCCATGGGGATGTTGTGTAACTATGAAAACTAGTCTTACGTGAATTTTTTTTTGTGCCATTTTAATTTTAAATGGTCACTAAACAAATGGTTGTAAGTCAAGGACTACCTGTATGCTTGTGGCTTTTCATCTCCTTGACAATAAACTTTTTTCTATGTTCTGTTAAATTCTTATTCTTTGTAATTTGTTGCCTCTGAAAAGTTCAGTTCACCTTACAGTATCTGAATATATTATATGTCAGTTATCTTAACTACATAGCATTACTTTTCTTTTTACTTTAACTTATCTTGTTATTTAAACAAGCTTCATGATGGTCATAATCTTTTCTATGTACTATGTATGTCTTTCAAAATAAAAAATAAATAAATTCTGGTGCAACTTTCCCTGACTTCATAGGTACATCCATGTTGTTTTTTCAGCAGCATATGGAACTGGTTTGCCTTTGTCTTCCTTTGAGAATATTATTTGAACTCCCCATTTTAGTCTGCAATTAAGGTATTCCATGGAGATCTGCCATCTTGGTACTAATAGTTCTATCCCTAAGGAGCTTTTGAACCAGGTATTATCATCTGCTGAGACATTTTTGTAATACAGGCACTTAAACATCCTTTTAAGTCTGTAGTTTTAAGTATTCTGGACATTGTAGAATTTTTTATATACATTTTCCACAAACATTTACATTGTCATAGAACCGAGCTTGGGTGCTGTCTTTTATTTTTAAAGGTCGGGGTTCTTTTTTCAAAGTCTGCCAGCATTCCAACATATATACTATTACAATTTCAAAAACTCCACAGATAATACACTTGATAGCTGAGGAAGGCAATTCCAATGATCCATTAAGAAGAAATTCACTGGATGGTCGGATATTTCAGAAAAGCAGAGCAGGCAGTAGCATCAGGAGGAAAAAGCATACCCAATACTATTCAAAAGCATGATATAATTTGGACATGATTGCTTAGTTGAATGCATTTGCAGGAAGAATGGACAGGTGGGAAAGCAGCCAGAGGAAGTGATGGTTTTCATCTAGATGCTGTTTACCAGTTGGAGTTGCTCTAACAAACTTCTTGCTCTTCTTCTTCAAACTTCTTGCTCTAAAAATCTAACAAACTTCTTGCTCTTAAAGAATCCAACAACACAGGACTGTGGTTCCAGTAAACATAAAGAAATAACTTATCAAAGGAATGTTACACTGTGCTGGCTATAGAAATCTGAGCCCGTGTATCTAATTTAAACATATTGATTTATGTTGCATTATGTAGATCCATAGTAAAAGTCTTAATTAGATTATCTTAATATGATCACTAAATATGATTCAGTTGGACGGAAAAATGCCCTTTTGGTGATTCTTGGGATGAGAGATTCAATTTGTTGATTTTCTTATACATTGACCTTTCTTTTATTTCTCTTTTTTTTTTTCTGCGTTCCTAAGCCAACTTTGTTCTAGTAAAATTTATTTTGAACCTAGTTTATGTTTACAGCTTCATATTTTTCAGGAGATTTATTTCTGTGAGTGTCTTCTTAAGGTGGTAAAAACTATTTTCCTGGAAACTTATTAGTTTCTTAAAATGTGAGATTTTTACATATTATACTTATGTAAAGGCACAAATGCATGCATACATAGATATCCACACATATTGTGCAATTCTTTTAAAATAAGTGTCTTGGAACACGCAAGAGAACATTCAAAGCACCTCTTCTGGAATCGTTAAGCAGCTGCTTGTGCATCTGTTCTGGAAGCTGCTTCTTGGTCTTTTGGCTTTAATGGGCACCCACAGCCACTTCATTGCTCTTTTCCTCCATAAATGCTGAGACACCCAGGAGCTGGTTCCCAGATAGCCAAGTGCGAACACTTCCAGAAAAAGACTTAGCTGATTAATTATTCAATAGATGATTCATGCATATTCCTACACATCCTATATGAGGTATTTCAAAGAATTTGCACAGCCCTAACTCAACACATGCAGGCATAATACACACTTGCTCAGATTATCAATCCTTTTGCAATTCATCAGTTTTCATAATGTGTGTAAACTATAAATTTATCATCAATCAATGCCTTGCAAAAGTTTTATCTTTTGGGAGCTTTGTGAATGATATTTTTTTTTTGCCTGACTTATCTTTGTTTTGACCTTCACAGCATAATTTTACCTGCAAAAAACAGCTTTTGAAGTCTTCACAATAAGTTATCTGAAGAATATGAACCCTTAAATCATTACACAGGGCAGGAATGTTCACCTTCTATAACTTAAAAGGCCAATCCAGGCTTTGCACAGCATGTCAAAAATGGCAGGGGGTGGGGATCTGTTGGATAAGGATGAAGGATGAACATATGAAATGTTTGGCCCCTCCCACTCTGGATGTTGCAAATGGAATGGTGTTGGGTTCCTATTTTTGTATTCCTGGCATAAGGTTTAAAGGCATTAAGACTGAGCAGACTTGATAGCATTAGCAATAGCACTTAAACTTATATGCCGCTTCACAGTGCTTTACAGCCCTCTCTAAGTCGTTTACAGAGTCAACACAATGACAATAGAAAGCTAGTATTGCATAATTTAGTGTTAATTACAGGAAGCTTGTGAGCTATAAGTATAGGAACAGTAAATTTTCAATTAATGAAAATAATTTGATGATGTGTGGTGATGCCTGGCAGGAAGAAATAAATTGATACTGCTATGGACTTAACATCTCATCACCACAGCCAGCATACCTAATGGGAAGAGTTTCCCCAAAACATTGGCACTGTAGAAGGAGACAATAAGAATGCTGAAGTTTCTTGCCAAGCTATTTTGATGACTTCAAAATTCAGCTGCTAATGTCCACTTTTACTTTAAAAAAAAGTTTTATTTTAGTTTTATTGTTCTTTTAAGAATTTATAACTCATATGTATCAATAAATGAGATTATTTGTAGCTCAGAATTAGAATGAGCTGTCCCTGGTGCTCTCTGACCAACAGCCAGAATGGTGTTACCTATTTTGGGTAATGAAATGTCTGCAAGAAAACAACCAAGCTCAGACAGCACCAAGAACTCAGCTTAATTCATTTGTAATTGGCGAGTTTAAATTATTCAACTTTATATATAGATTTAAAATAGTTAAGTTTGTCTTCTTGAGTCTTCCTTTATATCAGATAGTTTGACAGTTGTTAACTGGTGGGAAAACCTAAGCATAATAGATGAGAAATTTTAAAAATCAGTCTTGTGGTAGGTTTTGGTTTATCAGTACATCAACAATGATGCAATAGACTGTGAAACTGGATTTTTGTTGCATTATTTTTATAATGTTTACATGGCAGATAATGGTGATAAATATATTTTATCAACTTAAGAATGAAGCCAGGAATTTATAAAAACAGCCCTCCACTCCAACTTGATGTTGCACATGTATTTGAAAGAATTGTAACTATGCTACACAAATAGAAGGCATTAAAATTCTTCTGATAACTGAGAGATTTTGCCAAAATAATCATTAAAATAACTTTATTTTGGCAAGTGTCTTTTCCTTTTTTATTTTCCTTAGTTTCTTTCCCTTTAGTACAAGCAGGTAAAAATTCTTGTCATCTTCTCATTTTTCCATTTCAATCTCTCACAAAAAACAAAAGTTATTCCAGATTATATCCTAAACCATAGATCATCTGGGAGCAGAAGTTGTCATCTACTACCATCAGCAAAACAGCAGGAAATGGATGTTCCCTGTATGATAAAGATAGCATCATTATTATGATAGACTAGGCTACAATTCTGTTTTTTATTGAACATTTTATTTCTGTTGAAAAGCATGTTAGACAGTACTGGTCATAAACATCTGGATATCTGTGTAAATTCAGTTACTATTTGTAACATTAGTTACTATTAGTACTATTAGTTACTATTATTTCTAGTCAAATGATGAGCATGGAACTTTAACAATTATAGAATTATAACAATTCAGAAATTCAGATCAAAGTCTCTTTACTGCCCACTATCTAATGCTGGGAAATTAATTATTAATTTGTTGCACAAAATTCAGTATCAAAAATGATTCATACTTGTTGGAAACTTTGGGAGTCAAATTTAAGTAAACAATTGGATGGCATAATATAAGCAACCTTACAGACCTCTCCTTTAATGCAGTGTTATGATTTAAGATTTTACAACACTGCTTTAATCCTGTAGGAATCTTACATATACTACAAAATGTTGCAATAAAAAGATACAAAAGGGGAAAGTAACAAGCAATCTAATTAATTCAAAGTAACTGATAGAACAACCTTTATTATCACTAAATTACCTTACATCTTTGGCCTTCAGTACCTTTGTTTGGAATTACAGTTTATAAATTTCTGAGACTTGGGTTCCTGATCCAACCCAGTCTATAATTTTTTCATGTCAACGAAGAAAGCATCATTGTATTTGGCTAAATTGCAGTACATAGTCATCCTCATAATCTCATTCTACAAAGGGTGCTAATGCATTTAGTCACATGTAGTCATATCTCACTTAAGGCCTTGCTAATCCCAAAGAAAGGCAAGGTTTGAGGATATACCTCCATCTGATCTGCATGCATTTTTTTCTGTTATGGCCTAAAAGGGGCTTTTCTCAAGTTGTTGAAATATATAGCTCAGGCAGAACAATATTCTGTTGAACAAAAAGCACTACTATGTGTCATATTAGACAGTTTGATTTTATTTTGTTATTCTACTTTCGTCACATAGTCCTTTCAAATACTGTCAGAATTCTTTATATGTTAGTGGAATTTGTATTTTTCAGAAATTACTCATTTCTGAAATGAGTCTGATTTTCCAGTGAATATTCAAAGTTTTATTTATTTGCAAGTTTTGTGTGCAGTTTTTGTCCCAGGCAGATAAATATTTAAGCAAGAGTGGACTATGAAACTAAACCAGATCCAGATTTAAATTAACAGGATGAATAAATGAAGGAGACCATACTAAGAAATATTAGCAACCTTAACAAAACAAGAGGTACTAAAATAACCTCCCAGGTTTTGTGTTTTTCTAATTATAAATGTAGCCATTTTTCACAAAAGACATTATCAAATGTCTGGAATAACTTTAGAAGAATAACATTTATTTTAGATTATTCTTAAAGCTTTCCTTCTTGCATGCAGGTTCTCATCTGTATTTTACTAAGCCTTTTGATTTCACTTCAAACAGAATATTATTATGAGACACCAAAATGATGCATTAGGTGTCTCATTTTATACCTGTTGACTTGTGCAATGTAAAAAAAAGAAAAAGTAGGCAGTGACAAACCTCTTGTATATTGCTGTCAAGTAAACTACATCGATGCGTCCATGTATTTATTCCTCAGATGTTGAGTCCAGCTTGAAGAAGATTTTAACATTCTGTGTGTTTGCTCAAAAGTCAGCTATTTATGTTAAATGCCTTTCAAAAGGTTAAATTGGTATGGCTAACAACAGTAAACAGGCAAAAAATGATAATTTAGCATTTGATACTCTGTATGCATTTCCTTGTGATTTTAGATACATTATCTTAGCAATTTTTATAAAATTCTATGAGATAAAGCTGTGTGATGTTAGGGATCTCCGAGCTTATTATCAAACAATAGGAAACTGTTTTCTCAGAAGCAGAACTCAGTGCATGAAGTTATGTTTCTGCCTTTTTAAATCTGCGTAAGATAGCAATTTGAGGGCTACTCATCACCAACAGATCATTATTTACACTATAAAGTATAATTCTTATACTTCTGTAATTCAAATTTTAACTTTCAGTTTAATTATATTGAGTTCAATTGAACTAATATAGTCATTTATGATCATATTAAGACTGCAGTGATAAGAACATCTATTTCTAAGATTATACCTCCATGAACATCGTGGATCTTGTATGAAAGTAAAATTTCTGACATTAAAGTGAACTCATAAGCATGTCTATTTAGAAATAAAGCATTATTCAGTTCAGTGAGTTTTAGATGGCTTAACGCCATTAAAATGAATATCAGCAGAACTTCATGGAGGTTGACAATATTTTGAATCTATCTGATATTTGTGTGGCATACAGCCCAGGGACTGGAGAGATGTCTGTCTTCTACAGCATCTGCCTGCCCTATATGATCAAAGAGATTTGCCTTGCTTTGGGTTCTGATAGTTAAGCGATGTCATCTAGAATAGATGGGTCCACAGTTGCCCTTCCCTGGGACAGTGCCTTTCCTTTGGAATGGCATCTGCACAAATATTTGTTTAAAGCATCTGCTTTAAAGTAAGCCATAAAAATACATTGGAGATACATAGATGGGTAGATAGATGGTAGGTAGAAAGGAAGATAGATATATGATGGATGGATGGACAGATGGACGGACAGACAGACAGGAAAGACTAAAGACCTGTGCTTTATTCTGATCTAACTGATCCTTCCTATCCTGTGTTTCATTCAATTTTAAACCTGCCTCTTAACCCTTTGTGTGTGTCTCTACACCTGTCTATTATGTAGTAAAGTTACTATATACAACAGTTCAAAATACAAGATTAATAGGTTACTTTTCCGTGCTGATTATTTCCTGAACAGATTTGTTCTATACAAAGAAGGCATAGTGATCCAACAGTTGTTCCTTGTGCAAGGAGGAGAGTGGGGGAGGCAGTCTTACTGGTTCTCCTTTCCCTCCAGTGATTTCTCACACTGTTCTGGTAAAGTCACCTTGTAAGTCCATGCAGAAAATATTGGAGCAGATGGACAAACCGGCTTGGTACAAGGCAATCTTCTTGTGGGTCTGATAACACTAAAGCTGATTTGTTTCAAGTGAGGTTAAAAAGTTTAAGTAAGCTTAAAAAGTTTGTTTTTCCAATCAGGATTTTTTTTTTCAGAAGCCAACACTAAGTAGGAAAACAAAGCAGATTATAAACACACACACTCACATATACCAACATTCAAATTACAGCATGATAAATTGACTTAGGAAACAACCTTTTAACCTGCTATCCAGAACAGCCTTTCCTAACCTTCAGATGTGGTGGAATGAACCTTAGTTAAACATAGTTACCAGGAATGATACAAGATGTGTATGAATAAAACAGTTGGGAGCAGCTAAAAGAAAAATTCAAAAATACTGTTATTCCAACAAAATGTTTCCAGCCACAGAAATGCTTTTTACAGAACCTTTTGCAGCCTTCATTCCATTACCTGACTTTTTTCTTTTGTAAACTACTCCAAATTCTCAGAGACTATGAAACAAGCAGGAACTTTAGAAGCTTTACTTATTCTCACAGTCCAATCCTTGAGGTTCTAAGCCACTGAACTCTGTTGACTTCCCTGAGACATTTTTAATACCTGTTCATAAACTAGAGAGAATGAACGATAGAACAATCCCTTAGAAACACAAACACATCTCAGAGTAGCATTTATTGATGGAACTTGATAAGAGTGATAATGAATGAGGTGCCAATTCCTGCCCTTGGAGATTTAAAAAGAAAAATACGGCTGCATTTTAATGTGCCTTTCTTTACCTCGGCAGTAGCCGCCCATTGTTCCCAAAGACAGTCATAAATAAAAGTAAGCTTGCTGTTGTATGCAGTTTAATTTGTCCTTTTAGTTTATCTATTTGCTTTAGCACCCAGTTTCCAAATGCATAGGCATTTTTTCTGTGAGCTAGCATTATTAAATTGCACGTATCAATCATTCTTACCAGGATTGCCATCGCCAACTACATTAAAGAAGTCAGAGAAGTCTGGTTTCAGCAGTCCCTCGCCTTCACAGACCTCCTCCCTTGGAACAGCATTCACCCAGCATCATCGACCTGTCATTACAGGACCCAGAGGTGAGGCCTTACCAAAGTGTCCATGAGCTCTTGTTCCATGGCACCTTTGTCCTCAGGTTGGGATACATGAGAACATTCATCTGTTGGGCACCGGTGTGGTGATTCATGTCCCTGTTGGAGTCTGAATCCGAGGAGGAAGCCGAACAGCTGACAGGGAGTGGGAGTGTGGCTCCGTTGACTGTGGAGGAAACTGGGGAAGTGCAAAGTCCAGCTGGGCAGAGCAGGGAAGAGGTAGAACAAGGGAGAGGTAATTCAGAGAAAGACCCAGGCCCACACCCTCTTCATCCTAGGGCACACAGGGAGGAATGGAGAAGACAATGTGGGTTGCATGGCTTACGGGGGGATTCCTTTCATTAGCCACAGCTAGGAAGACAATTTATAAGAAAGTTAGGCTGCGTGCAGCAGCTGCTGGGAACAAACGTGACTTTATCTTGTGTTGTCGTTGCTTATCTGTGTTCCTGTGTTCCCAGCCATTCAAAGGCTGTTCCTGGGAGAGTTTTTCTCCAGCCAGAAGGTAACCTGGACATTGGGGGCAACGTTGGAGCTAACGAAAGGACTCTTGTTGGTTATCTGACTGTGTTGCCTTTGTGCCACAACCCGGGTCATCACAGGTGGTTTTTTTTGAACCAAAAGTAGACAAAGGCTTGTTAATTTTCTTCCCTCATTTGAACCTAGCTTAGGTTGCTTCATGGCAATCTCAGGAAGACAAATGGAGAGGGTTCTAGTTAATCAATGAAGTTTTATGACTTGGAAAGATAGACATGTATTTGTAGATATACAGTATATTTGCACAGGTATTTGTGTCTAGTTCAGTAAAATCATTCTGTTCTATTGCTTTAAGTCCTTAGCAGTCCATTAGATGTGATTTTATTTTTAACAAGTAGTGTTCACTCTAAGTCTTTAACCTCATTCCTATGGGTCTTTTTAAATGGTTTATGGTATTCTGGTTATTGTTGTTTGTTAGAATATTTTGTGACTTAAAATAAAGCAACTGACTCTTGATTTCCTTGGGGTGAATAATTAGATGTAGCTTTTCAAAAGTTTAATTTATAAAAGTTGCACTGTCCACACACACATACTGTAGTAGAAAAATGAGGTTCATTTGATTTCCTTTTGCTTAAAGGGTGAGGGTTTTTCACTTTGAAGATCTATTTATTCCTTGCTTAAGGCAGGGTCACATATAACAGATCTTTTCCTCGTGATAAACGTTTTTATTAAAACTGAGAAAGTAAAATAGATACTTGTGACATAATTTTCCTCCTATTGCAGTATTGTTTTTTTTCAAATATATAAATTGTACATACAGTGCTCAAAAAAATAAAGGGAACACAAAAATAAGACATCCTAGATCTGAATGAATGAAATATTCTTATTAAGTAGTTACATAGTTTGAATGTGCTACAACAAAATCACACAAAAATTATCAATGGAAATCAAATTTAGCATCCCATGGAGGTCTGGATTTGAGTTACACTCAAATTAAAGTGGAAAAAACACTACAGCTCATCCAACTTTGATGTAATGTCCTTAAAACAAGTCAAAATGAGGCTCAGTAGTGTGTGTGGCCTCCACGTGCCTGTGTGACCTCCCTACAACACTGGGGCATATTCCTTTATGAGATGGCAGATGGTCTCCTGAGGGATCTCCTTCCACACCTGGACTAAAGCAACCCCCAACTCGACAGTCTGTGGTACAACTGACGTTGGGTTGGAGCGAGACATGATGTCTCAGATGTGCTCAATTAGATTTAGGTCTGGGGAACAGGTGGGCCAGTCCATAGCATCAATGCCTTCAACTTGCAGGAATTGCTGACACACTCCAGCCACATGAGGTCTACCACTGTCGTGCATTAGGAGCAACCCAGGGCCAACCGCACCAGCATATGGTTCTCACAAGGGTATGAGATCTCATCTCGGTACCTAATGGCAGTCAGGCTATCTCTGGTGAGCACATGGAGCTGTGCAGCCCCCTAAAGAAATGCCACCCCACACCATTACTTATCATGCTGGAGGATGTTGCAGGCAGCAGAACGTTCTTCACGGCATCTCCAGACCCTGTCACATCTGTCACATGTCTCAGTGTGAACCTGCTTTCATCTGTGAAGAGCACAGGGCGTCAGTGTGAATTTTGCCAATCTTGATGTTCTCTGGCAAATGCCAAACGTCCTCACGGTGTTGGGCTGTAAGCACACCCCCATCTGTGGATGTCGGGCCCTCATACCACCCTCACGGAGTCTGTTTCTGACCGTTTTGAACAGCCACATGCAGATTTGTGCCCACTGGAGGTCATTGACAGTGCTCCTCCTGTCCCTCTTGCACAAAGGCGAAGGTAACGTCCTGATGCTGGGTTGTTGCCCTCCTAAGCCTCCTCCATGTCTCCTGATGTACTGGCCTGTCTCCTGTAGAGGCTCCATGCTCTGGACACGACGCTGACAGACACAGCAAACCTTCTTGCCACAGCTCGCATTGATGTGCCATCCTGGATGAGCTGCACTACCTGAGCCACTTGTGTGGGTTGTAGACTCCGGCTCATGCTACCACTAGAGTGAAAGCACCTCCAGCATTCAAAGTGACCAAACCATCAGCCAGAAAGCATAGAACTGAGAAGTGGTCTGTGGTTTACCACCTGCAGAAACCATCCTTTGTTGGGGATGTCTTGCTAACTGCCTCTGCTTTCCACCTGTTGTCTATTCCATTTGCACAACAGCATGTGAAATTGATTGTCAATCAGTGTTACTACTTAAGTGGACAGTTTTGACACAGAAGTGTGATTGACTTGGAGTTACATTGTATTGTTTAAGTGTTCCCTTTATTTTTTTGAGCAGTGTACATCAATTACTAGGATTCACATTTAAAATAAAGAAAAATTGAGATATTGTTTTCCTTAAAGCTGGTTGTATTTGTCTACCCAGATTTATTATTATGAGAAATTCTTTCAGGTAATTAGGTATAGGCTTCATTCTTAAAAACTTGTTGTAAATGATTATATTATAAACCTTAAGCTCACATTAGAAGTTGGCTGTGTAATTCTCATAGCTTTCAAAATAAAATCACATTCTGCTGGAGAGCTAGATGGGCTTAATTGGTTATTAATCATGTAACCAGTTGCTGGGAAATCCACGTAAACTTTAAAAACAACCTTGATGATTGGTGATAATAGCAAGGTATTCATAGTATCAAAGTTACATTAGCAGTATATTCAGCTGTACACCAGCTGATTGCAGTGTCTTATCCTGAAATTTGAATAAGTTAGACTCTCAACAGGAATTGCTTCCATAAGATTGCCATTGCTAATATAACATTGCATGCAAACCAGATATGGAGCTCACTTGATCTTGAAAAAGATGAATTTTTTTTCAAAGAAAGAGTATATTTTGGGGGGGGGGAATGGCAGTCCCATGGCAATTCAAATACTAATAAATGCATGATATCATAAGCTGTCACAGACAAGAAATCACTTGTTTGGATTGAGTAAGCTTGAAATCATTTGAAATCTGTTGGACTTAAAGTTGCCATATGACTTGGTTGCTAAAATCTTTCCAGCATTTCTATCATATTGTAAACCACCCAGAATCATTGTATTAGTGATAGGTGGCATAAAAATTTAATAAATAAATTGTGATAATTGTTGCTATAGCAAATGGATTTTTGCAAATATGTGAGTGTGCTAAAGTTTCATTCAGCTTTCATGGGC
>BHFT01020511.1:0-37500 GCA_004320025.1 Laticauda laticaudata | reverse complement strand
AAATAAGGCCCAATCAGGATTGGTCTCTGGGGAAACAGTGGTGGGCTAAAGATCATTCTGCAGAGTAAGTATGAATGATCACCTCATAATTCCTTTCCAGAGCAAGGAGAGGGGCAGGATCACCCACAAGTACTCTATACATAGTTTCCCTGCAAGGAGTATATAAGACAGCAGTTTCCAGGGGATTTTAGAACTATGGAAACAAGGGGGAAGTACTCTCATTTAAGTTTGCATACATCCTTTGTTAACCAGCTTAGAAAATTGCTTGTTAATGGCTTTTTAGGGTGTAAACCTTCCTTCAGAAGGGAAAGTTTTATTACAGTAGTGAATTTCCTTCTATCCTTGATGAAAGAAGTTGTGTGCATGTTTAAGGATTTTACAAACTCTCTCTCTCTCTCCCCCTCCCTCTCCCTCTCTCTCTTTCTCTCTGTGTGTGTGTGTGTATTTAAACAGTAAAAGGGTGACCAGGATGTTGATTTGGAAAGTTATAAATAGATGAAGAGGCTAGAGGAACTTGACATAATATTAGCAGTGGGTTATTTCAAATTTTCAAATAAAGATTTTGAAACTAACTAAGAAATCCTCCTGTGGGAAAATGTTTTGATAAGGAAAAAAATATGGTAAGAGGAATTTTGAAAGTTGGCTAGAGGGAACCAGAGAGAACTAAAGATTACAATTGAAGAAGATATTAATACAATGGAACAGTATTATTTCAGTGTGGAAGGATATTTGAGAATAATGCACTGTGAAATTATTCTTAAGATTGCTACTGTAAAAATAGATTTAAACTAAATGACAGAAAAGGAATGAATTTTATTGTACAAGAGAGATTGAGGGCAATTTGAAAGTGGTTTTAAAAATGTCATGTTAAAAGAATTTTTTGTTAAAAAAGTGCAAACCACAAAAGTGAGTTATAAATGAAACTTGCTGATGTCTTAACAATCAAAGGGAAAATACAAATAATAAATCAGAAGAGGGACTTGGATAGCTTTCTTATCTTAGATTTATAAATGAATCATGTTAAACTAGTAAAGAATTTCTGAGAGGAGACAAAGAGAAAATGATAAGTAATCAAGTTGTGGGACAATATTTAAAAATATGAAAATCAAGTTTTTAAAAATAAATTGAAAGAAAATAAATATGTGTTTCTGGTAGCTCTTAAATGACTTTTTTTAAAACTAGGACTGAATGACAAAGCTTTAAAGACTTGTTTAACAGAAAGAAAAGGATATAAAACATTTATCTGATTATGATTGAAATATACGTGTTACTATTCCTGGTAGCTCTTAAACATTTGTTTATTAGGAGTGAATAATGAATTTTGTTTTAATTTGCCTATTGATAAAGAGATGTGATATAATGAAGAAGAGATCCTTTACTGAATTATCAGAGAACTGTTAAGTTACTGGTTATTTCTTTTGGTTTAGTTTGGAGGGAGTGATATTTTTCTATATTTTTCTTATTGCATATATTTTTCTTTTCTCAGCAGTGTTCATTTTTTAATATTCTTTTTAGTTTGTGTTAGTTTTTCCCTTAATTTGTAAACTTGTTATTTAAAAAAAAGGGCTGAATCAGAGCAGGAGATGCATTTGAACACATTCATAAGATTTTATGTATTTCTGAAATAATAACAAAATTATCCCTCCTTGACTACAGGATTTTAGTTTGTTCTATAATGGCATATTTACTTTTGTATCTTTTGTTTGATATGCCCATCAATATCAAACAGGGTAATAAGCTCTTGTGCTTTGTACTCAATTTACACTAATGTCTCTATACTCTTCAGAGCTCACCCACCAAGACACATCATAATGTTTAAATACAGAACTCATGTTTAAAGAGTGAGTCTCATGATTTCCAACTTCTCATACTGACAGAACCATAAATCACATTAAATTAAATGAATTACTACACCATGCATCTATAGCTTTAACAGCGTTTATGTAGTGTCACCTTACCATCTCCAGCATCGGAAGGGAGAGAAACACTGATATTTGAATTGGGAAGTAGACCTCTAATAATGTAATAGCAATATATCATTCAGATTCATCAATTCCATTAAGATGCCATTTTTATTATCAAAGCAGATTTGCCTACAATCCCCATTCCCCCATCAGGATTTCCTATTTGTACTTCAGATGTTACCATCTGCATTTAATTATGGGAGTAACCTTACTTTTTATCAAATTACGTACACAACTTGGCTCATAAATCAAAATGAATTTCTTTATTCCTTTTTAAAATATGAATGCAAGGCCTAACATTACAAAATGTAAGCAAAAAAGTGTATTTACAAATCAAATCATTAAATCTATTGTAACAATTGTCATCTAAGTATCTACTGATTTTAGAACATTTGAGTATTAGAGTATTAGAACATTTTGGCACTACATAGACTAGACTGTGATTTCATTCCTTTATCAGTTTACCCACTCAACAATTCTGTAAAGGAGGCTTCAGTAGTGATGACTGAATTCACATTATTCAGGGAGTTTAATCCCGATTCATACTTCTTTTTTCCATTTATTTCCTTCCTTTCTTCTACCATGTTTCTCCAACAATACGGCCTCCCCCAATAGGAAGTCCCAGCATGTTTTATAGTCATAAAATCAAATTAAGCCCCTCCCCCCAAAATTAAGGCCTATATTAAACATGCAAAATGGGGGGGAATGGCAGAGGGGCCTTGCCGTTAGGAAGTACTTTTGTTGCATACCCAGATATGGTGTTGCCTGTGTTGACTTCGGCGTTGGTGGGGCACTTCGTATCGGGAGATCTTCCGCCACTGTTGCTTTCCTTTCTCCCCATGCTGCTGGCATTTGGCGCAGCCACGCATGGCCAGCCAGGGCTCCTCCCTGCAACCAGAGCCCAGTGGAGACACTCGGCTTCAGGCGCTCCTGTCGCTGACTTCCCTTTGCCTTCGAAGGCAAATCCAATGCTTTGAAAAATGACGCCCTACTACCCGTACAATAAAGCCTCTCCTGCCCGAGAGGGCAGCCCAACCCCATGTGGGGAGGCAAATCTCCAGGACCACAGCGCAGGATCAGCCCACCCCAAGAGAAGCACCCAGCCGCCATCCCTGCCTGGCGCCGGGCAGAACATGAAGAGCTTAGCCTGGGGCACCCAACGCAGCTGACAGGTGGGCCCTCCTGCCGGGTGGTGGAGCTCTCACCAAGGCAGCAAGCACCTCTCCACTGGGCCCTCCACTCATCCTGCCAGGGCTGCGCTGGAGCCATGTGGGCTGGACAGAGCCAGAAAAGCAAGCTGTGGGTGCGTGCCTGTCTGCCAAGCAAAAGAGCCGGGCTGATGCAAGCTTGGCTTCCTTCCCAAGTCCCTCCAGCCCGAACCCGAAGGAGCCACCGGGAGAGGCTGCCTGAGGCAATGATAGCGCCCACCCATCCGTGGATAGGGAGGCGAGGTGACAGCATTGCTGCTACCCTGGACGGCAGGTCCGATGGAGAGAGCCCGAAGCTGCCCATTCTTTCCACCCCTCGTCCAGCTCGTCCCCATCCCCACGCATTTCCAAATGTGCCAGCAGCTCCAAACACTGCAGCGGCATGACCATCAGGCAGAGACGCTCACTCGGCAGGGCTCAGCTCGGAGGAGGACGTGGCGCAGGTCATTGCCTTGCCTCCCTGTCCACGGATGTGAGTACTATCACTGCCTTGGGTGGCCTCTCCCGGTGGCCCCTTCAGATTCAGGCTGGAGGGACTTGGGAAGGAAGCCAAGCTCAGGTCGGCCCGACTCTTTCACTTGGCAGGTGGGAGCGTACCTGTGGGTCGCTTTCCCAGCTCTTCCCAGCCCACACAGCTCTGGCGCAGCCCTGGAGGGATGAGCGGAGGGCCCAGCAGGGAGGTGCTCGCTGCCTTGGTGAAAGCTCCACCACTGGGCAGGAGGGGCCACCTGTCAGCTGCACTGGGCGCCCCAGGTGAAGCTCTTCGCGCTCTGCCTGGTGCCAGGCAGGGATGGTGGCTGGGTGCTTCTCCCTGGGTGGGCTGATCCTGTGCTGAGACCCCGGGAGATTTGCCTCCCCACGTGAGGTTGAGCTGCCCTCTCGATCAGGGGAGGCTTTGTCATACCGGTAGTAGGGTGTTGTTTTTAAAATAATTGGCTTTACCTTCAAAGGCAAAGGGAAGGTGGCGACAGGAGCACCTGAAGCCAAGTGTCTCCACCAGGCTCCAGTTGCAGGGAGGAGCCCTGGCTGGCTGCACCAAATGGCGCAGCATTGCTCTAAATGCCACGGCAGCACGGGGAGAAGGGAAAGCAATGGTAGCTGAAAGTCTCCCAATACGAAGTGCCCCACCAACGCCGAGGTCATCATCAAAGCCATCGCCACCCGCCTGGCCACCCCCCCCCGAGGATGCAATGGGGGGAACTAAATCACTCCCGAAAAGACAGCCTAGTCGTCTTTTTGGGGGTCAAAAAAAAATAAGGCCCGGCCTTATTTTCTGAGAAACACAGTATCATGTAACTCAAGTAATACATAGCTAATTCTCTGTTGGTCTGTCAGTTAGCCACTCTCATATTGTACATTTTATTCTGTATAGTTATTGCACCATACCAAAAGGATTTGACCCTCAATTTAAGCATGTGTGTATAATTAATGATTAGTTTAATCTATTTATAATCCTAGAAATCCTGCTTTGCAGTGTCATTACAATTGAATTGTTTTTGAAAAGGATGAGTGAAGAATGTTATGACTGTATGCCAAGAGCATACACTCCCAAAAGAGTCATCCAAGGTGCAAAGGTCATCTTAGCTACCCCATTAAAGTAGGCAGACACCTACATTGAGCAGAACTGACATAGGAAGATACCCAAAGCAGAAGTGTCACCTTAATAGCAACAGCAAGGGCATCCTTTCATATTCTACAGGAGACAATAATGAGAAATGATACTGGAAAACTACATGAATAGAAAATATAAGATGCTTGGCAACATAGTGTGGATGATCAGCTCCTCAGATTGGATAGTGGTTAATATGCTATTGAGGAAGAGTTGAGGATCTTTCAGGGCACATGTTTATGGTGTAGCTAAATGGCATTTGAGATATCTAGTTTCTGATGTTACTTTTACGAGCAAGAAACTTTCAAGATGCAAAGACAGATCATAGTTGAAAAGTGGAATGCAAGAAACATGAATATGAAACATTAAGATTAAATGATCTACTACACATTGAGTTCTAGGAATAGAGAATTAAAATGGACTTGATTTGGACATGTTCTATTATTTAAGGCCCAGGGGCTGGATCTGGCCCACGGGGTCGCCCTGGACATAGTGATGGACCGGCCTATGGTGCCTCTGCCAGAAAAAATGGAGCTTATGAGGGCCACATGCAGCTTTCTCAAGCTCTGTTTTTGCTGGTAGATTACAGAAGACTGTCGCAGCTGAAAACTGAGTTTGCGAGAGCCATGGATGGCCCTCTCGAGCTCTATTTTCACAGACAGAAGATTACAGGAAGCCACTGCAGGTGAAAATGGAGCTTGGGAGCCCATTGTCAATGTCTGAGACAGCGCACCATTCAAAGCAGCTACAGTGCACCATTTCGGAATTGCCACACATGCACAGGGGCCAGCAAGCAACCGGGCTGCAGCAAGAGTACTTGCAGGAGCCAGCAGGGAACAACCAGGAACAGAAGGGTTGGGTGTGCTGAGTCTGTATAGCCAGCTGGCTAGCAGAAGCCAGTAATGCTGGCTAGAAATCCTTTTACTTGTATTGTTCACCACATGCTAAGCTGAGATTCCAGTAAAGAGGCCCATTCTGCTCACAGTGTGACCTATTCTTTTGCTGGCTTGGTTTGGAACTGTGCCACCCATTTTTGTTGGGCCTCCTGGCCAGCCCCCCACCCCCCTGAATTAAAACACAACCCGGATGTGGCCCTCAATAAAATTGATTTTGATACCCCTGTTCTGTTATATCCTGTATGATATCTTCCCAAACCAATTCTTCAGGTCTTCCAATCCATTATCAGTGTAATCAACTTCAACTACTTTGCAACTAGTTGTCATTTTTACTTTCCTTGCAGTGTTCCCACCAATATAAGCTTCTCAAAGGAAAACAAGAATAGAGAAAACCAAAACAAACATTTTGTGCAGTGTGGAGTTTTCTCAGCTTGTCAACTTAGGGTCATATTCAGCTGAAATCAATTCTAGTATTTCCTTTCCCCCTCCCTTAAATGTCTGTATGTGACACATTTGTATGTGCATGTGTGTATATGAAAACATACACAGGAAGGAAAAGCAGCCTTCCTATGAGATAAATTCTAAATCTTTTATTTACATTATCTCTTCTGAATTCAATGTATGAGACATAGCATTCAATGGACGGAAATTCTAAGGTTGGCTTTTTGGAATTGCTAAAACAGATGTGAATGTTTTATTTAAACAGTTCCATTTCACTAAGATTAAAGAATAGTTTTTACAATTTTTGTTCATAGATTTTATTGTTACTTGATTGTAGTTTCAAGTTGAGCTAATATTTCCCATTGATTTTAATAGTACTGGATTGCCACCAAATTTTTAAAGCTATTTATTCAGACTTCTGTTCCCTACCTCTTCGATTGTATTAAATATAGTTCAAATTTCTTTCAAAAAAACTTTAACCTTTTGCCAGCATTCCTTATTTAAAAATCTATCTTCTTGTTCCTGATCAACACAGCTGTTGCCTAGATGTAAAAGCATTTGACTTCAGCCAGCATGGCGGCTTCGTCAATTAATACTCTAAAACAATCATTTCTGAAAACAAATGCTTTGACAAAATAAAGAGTGGGATATATCTTGCATAATTTGAATCGGCTTTTGCATTGTCACAATGGTAGAAATGACATTTTGGATCACAGTGGGCTGAAGCATCTCTAAAAATGAGACAGAATTATGAAAAGGAATTAATTTCAATGTTCTTTCAGTATTTTTTAACACTAGATTTCTTAATTGTAATTGATTCTTTAAATGCCAATAGAGCATTGTTTTGACTCCTAAAAAAATGTTCTGGTCTCAACAGTGGTAGCACCTGCCTTATATTGCCTAGATTTAGAAGCTAACCAGGGCTAGCACACGATTAGGACATGAATGTGGTGCGATTCAACCAATGTAACAATGGTTTGGTGATCATGCGCTTTGCGTGCGCATGCACCATTTTAAAAAGCCCATTTTCAGCTGTAATACTTACCTTCTACTGTAGCCCCAGTGTGTAAAACAGCTGAGGCGTGGCAAAACTGCTCTACCATGTGAATCAGCTGTGCTCCAAAGCAGGAAATAAAGCACAGGAAATGATCACCGGAACTACTGGTTCACCTGAACCGGTCTGAACCAGTAGAATTCCCCCTGTGAATGGGACCCTCCTGGGAATAGCAAGACTGTAGGTTAGACTAGGGGACTAAAATTCATCCTGGAAAAAGGCACCAGGAAGTCTTCAGGTTGCCATGATAACTGCATGAAACATGCATGAACGTACCAGGAGCCAAACTCAAATCGAAAAAGATCTTGCTTTAAACTAGTATTCTTTGTAAGTAGATGAATCCATGTGTCAGATATATTGTCTCATTAGGCTTTGAGGTGAGTATGTTTATTTTAGCCATCAACTGTGCTAGGATGACCATGATAACAAGGGCTTATCTTATTCCTGTTCTAGCATTACAGAGAACATCTCAGGTTGTTTTAAACTTCCTTTGAACTCTAAATTGTTTTCCAGTATACCTCAATTTTCATTGGATTACTAAACAATTTTGCAGACTAAAAAATTATGCTTCTAGAAAGCCGACATAGCTGACTTAACGACGACTTCATATTTTTTTTCCTAATTATTTCAATAAGCAACACAGTTGAAGAGATGGAAGAAACATGTGGACAGGTAGCTGTTTGTAAACAATGGGGAGAAAAGTTAAAGAACCAGGAAAAGGCTACTCACTGGCTCCATGATATTCTGGCAACTCTTGGGGTGATCACTTGCATTACAACTAAAATTGGGCAATAATATTTGGCACCAAATTATGGCAGCAAGTGTCTGTTTCACTTAAACACTATTCACTAAGGTATGATAGTCTGAAAAGAGATTTGTTTTTGACTTGACTTCATCATCTGCATCTTTTCCAATCTGCCTTCAGCATGCTGCTGAAATTATTACAAAGCTCACAGCCTGAAGGGAGGAAATCATGGCATGGACTGAGAGGTTAGTAAAGCACTACCTTTAAGCACTACCTCAATAATTTGAGTTATCCCCCAAAGCAAAAAAGTTTGCTTTTAGGGATAGGCTACAGGGAACATGGGATAAAGAGATTTTGTTTTGCAGGGGGACTGGTCCTTGGTGTGGGTTTGGGGGCATGGTGTGTGTACTTCATTATTCTAGTGTGTGACTCTATCAAAAGATAATTGTCCTTCCTGGTTAGATGTGTAGATTGAGGTGTTCCTGTCCTGGGCTTTGAACTGAAGTGCTTATTTAGATGTTGTTCTGAGGTTGCATGAAATCTTGAAAGGACGATCAGATATGTAGATTCCTCCCTAGATATGATTTATTATGAGAGAATCTAGCATTTTCCCTTATTCTGACGGGATTCCTGCTTTCTTGATGGAGCCAGTGAGGCACCAATCTAAGTGCCAGGACTGCACATCCATCCTGAAGCTATGTGGAAATTCACAGGCTGGGGCAGATCAGATGCTTATTTTTAACTTCTAGAAAAACTGTGGGAATTTTACCAGAATATTAAATGGCAATAGAAATTCTATNAGAAATTCTATTAAGTATGCTAAACTGAACAAAAAGAGATAAAATGTTTGGAAACAACTTGTAGCAGTAAAAACATTACAATGTTCATGAAGAAAAATAATAATGAAGCAGTGGGAAATGAAAATTGGTATCTAGAAATTAAAAATATTATAAACATTTGGAGAGGTAGCTGCCAGAGTTTATCTGTGTGAAGGTTTGCTGGACAAACAAAGAAAAGAGAATTAAATTGGTTGAAGTCCTGATAATTGTGGAGCCACAGTTGGTTTCAATGAATCAATTTCAGGAAGGAAGTTAGAAACCTTGGAGCAGAACAACTGAACCATTTATTAGTTCTCATTAAAATTAACAATACTTTATTCAAAATTTTAGGTGTGATTCCTTGGATATTAGTGCTGGGGATTTTACCTTCCAGCATGCTAACTTTAATCTTCCTTCTTTCTATGATGCAGTAACATATTACAATAGACACATCAGTATTGTGATTGTCAAACTCTGCAAAAAAAAGTTTTAAATATCTGAAGTGCTTAACGGCAGTCAGTTGGGAAATAAGCATCCTTTCCTAACTTGCTGCCTTCTAAATATATAGGGATCAAAATTGTTACATATCTTACCTAACATAGTCATTGGTCCATTGCTTCTTGGAAATTCTATGATACACACTTGGAAGGTCTCAATATGTGTTTTGATGATCTCAGTAAATATACATTAAAACATTAATCTTACTCATTTTTCCCCAACTCCGATTGAGACAGTGGTCATCTAAACATCTAGAACAGGGGAGGAAGTTTTATAAATGTTTGGACTTATGATAGGCTTTATTTCTGGGGACAAGCAAAGATCACTATTAATTAGCAGAAATACTTAATTATTTTAGTCTGAGAAGTTGTTACTGCATCAACATTTGTGAAAAATCTACATTGTCTTATTTTTTATTTTGGCAAATGCCACAGTTAAAGAGAGGGGAAGGCAGGGAGGGAGGAAGGAAGGAAGGAAGGAAGGAAGGAAGTAAGGAAGGAAGGAAAGAAGGAAGGAAGGAAGGAAGGAAGGATTAATTCACTATCCTTAATAGCTCTTCAAAGTATTTAAACCTTTTATAATTATTACCAAATAAAATATGGTATCAAATCTGCCACAGAAACATAGACAGATTGTGCTAACTCAAGAAATTATATTATGCAGAATATAACATGAGAAGAATATTGGAAAGAAGAAAAAGAAAACAGTATACTTGCTTCAAGTTCTCTATTTTATGTTCAGGCTGATAAGAATTAAATAGGGATAGAGCAGGGGTGTCAAACTCAAGGCCTGGGGGTTGGATCAGGCCCATGGGGTGTTTACATCTGGCCTGCAGAGCCACTCTGGAAACAACAAAGGACCAGCCTGCAGTACCTCTGCCAAGGAAAATGGAGTTCGGGAGATCTGCATGCAGCCCTCTTGAGCTCCATTTTCGCTGGCAGTGGGTTGCAGGAAGCCATCACAGCTGAAACAGAGCTCGGGAGCCAGTTTTTGCTCAGGCCACCACAGGCATCCCTGACATAAGTGACATCAAGCTGGCCAAGCCAACCCAGCCCCCCAAAGTCAAACAATCCTGATGCAGCCCTCAATGAAATTGAGTTTGAGCTAGAGCAACTGGAAGCTTATTTTGTATACATTAATTTTGGATTCATTCTAACACTTATTTTCATTCTTTGATAATCACCTTCCTTTATAAAAGTTTCAAGTTTTGCTAAGTGATGCTCTAGTCAAAACACTCCAAAACACATGTCCACATACTTCAATTCTTGTAACTCTGCAGCCTGACGGGAGAATGGTGAAAGAGGAATGTGTGCATTTCTCTACCTTTGACTGAGATTTTTTATCACCTTCCCCAGCTTCCAAGACAGGGAACTAAACAATAAGTATCCCAGCCTCAGAAAGGGGGAAAGGATGTTCCCAGAACATGATTTGCAACTTAATCATCCCTTTCAGTAATAAACTGGTAATTAGTGGTAGTTTATGATGAAGACTATTTGCATATAGTGGACTTTGAAGAAATAGGATAGAAAGAGAGTATTGCTACTTTTGAACTCTGATGTTGGAGAAGATTCCTGAGAATATCATGAATAGCCAAGAAAACAAACAACCAGGTACAAACAACCAGGCTCAAATTATCTTACTTCAAATCAAAGAAGCTGCAACAAGGTGAATGGATTCAGTTACAGTGGCAATGGATGGATTGTTGGAAGACCTAAAGCAGAGATGTCAAACTCGCAGCATCATGGTGGCATCATGTGACGTATTGGGACTTCCCCCCTTCACTAAACTGGGTTTAGTGAAGTACCTGATACATTTAGTGAAATGGGTTTAGTGAAGTACCTGATACATTTGTATCAGCACCTGATACATTTGTTCCACAGGCCGTGAGTTTCACAGCTCTGATCTAAAGGAACAAGTTGGGGACAAATTATTCTTGAGAAAATCTGTCGATATGGTCACTTGACGGCATCTAATCGGTTGTCATCAATCATGGGAATGAAACAATTATTTAGTTCAAAATTAGAAGACATAAGATTAATGCAAAATAGATCTGAGCATCAGATGTCATTTGTTCAAAATAGGATATGTAAATTGAATTGAAAGGGCTTCCTTCTTGATAATGACTGATTATGTGCCATCATGTTGACCATACAGATAGATTTTCTCAAGAATAATTTTAAAGATGCAAACATATAATGAGAGGCTTAATATACATTAGAAAATGTTTGCATCTAAACAAAAATAGAAAACCTTGGCTCCACCCATCTGTATTAACTATGTAGGGCTTCACCCAAGTGTATAACTCATCCTACTTTCCATCAGTGCCCTACCCACTATCGCTTATACCAGGTGGTGTAGAATTCAGTGCAAGAAATTTTGTCTTTACAGGAATTTCGTTAAACTTGTCTTATAATATCAATGAAAGACAATGTACAGTATTTATATCTCCTAATTTTATTCATTCAAGCCTTTGCTGTTCACCACTAGGTTGTCTTAGTATCTCCTCCTGAATATTCAGCACACTTTGAACCTAATTCAATACATTTCTTTGAATGTACAATAACTTTCATAACTTTTATTGTTCTGTCTGGTTTACAAATGCAGTGCATGGACATAGATAGCCATAAAAGTTTAATCAAGCTGGCTGAGAGAGGATGACTGTATATTTTGGAAATAAATGGAATGAAATCATAGGAGTCATTTTGTATAAATATAATATGCTTGTACAATAACAGTGTGCTAAAATGAAATGCAGCGGCAAAATCCAAAGACCTCAGCTTAAGAGTGCAACAAATGAAAAAGTATTGTATCACCTTTATTAAGGTATTGTTTTCATTTTGAATAAATTACATTTCCAAATTATTCAAGGCGCAACATTATTGATGCCAACAAAAAGTAGCCTTGTTGTGGACAGAACAGCTATTGACACTGAGAGAGAGGTGGGGAGTTGTTTTGTTTTGTTTTGGATGAAGATTTAGCTAACTTGTTTGAAAATCAAGTTGCTTGGCTAGAGTTAAAACTGTGTTATGGTTTTGCTTTGTATTTTTCTCTTTTTAACTGTGTGTTGTCTATGTGGAACCTTAGGTTCTTTTTGGCAAAAGTTTATTTTTGTTAAATCCTTGTCTTTCTAACGAATGCTTAAACTTGGAAATGAGAAGTTGCCTTGTAGCAACTGTCTTAGATAGTTTGGCTGAGCTACAGGCTCATCAAGTTTCTGTTTGGGGTTCCTTTTCTTTTCTGCAGACACCTTCAATCCTCTCATGATGTGATCAGATGGGAAGAGAGAAACTGATTTATAGTACAGGGATGGTTACAGAAGGGACCTAATTAGTTGCTGTTCATTCCCAAGCATGGATCACATCAGAATTGAAGTACTTCAAAGGGAGAGACTGACTTTTCTTGTTACATATGGCCCAGCATTAGGTCCGATATTAGGCCATTCAGTGGCACTGCTGGGACTTTAAGGGTATTTAAGTTTTCCTTTCAAAATTCATAATTGACATCAAACACCTTTGCTGTCCTGTTTTTGTTTTGCCTTGGGGTAATTCAAAACATCTCCTGGGTTGCTTTCTGTGTTGCAATCACAGATTTCTCAATATATGAATGCACTTTATCCTCCTTCAAGCCGTATTCCTAAAAGTTATTTAGGGACATGTTTATTCGTTTTTCATTCATAAGAGATAAAATCCAAAAGTTTGAGGTACAAGAATGGAAATTATATAAAAATAATATTCTGCTGCTGAACGGAAAAAATGACATAAATAAAGCTGCTTTATAGCTCAAAGTAAAACTGCTCCCCGTGTGCAAACCAGAATTATGCAGAATGTCAATTAAATCAACTGTAATCTCCCAGATACATTTTTTATTGCTGGATTCATTAGAAAGGCTCTTAAGGTAATGAATAGTCGTCACTTTTACCAAGGACTGCTGATTCCTTTATAAATGATGACCACTAAAAATGCAGAAGAGACATTTTAAAATCTGGCTATATTTACACTCTGCCTTTATATTTGAAGTAAAGTAGAACTTAGTATGACCTGACATATTATAAAAATCACTACCAGACATCAGCTCTGTACTTTAGGACACTTGCATTTCAGAAACCTTGTTTTAAGGTTGCATAATAAAGCAGTATTAAAAAAGCACAAAATCAGATAATTTGTTTTTTATCAAATTCCAAAAATCTATTCTTTATAATGTATTTTGCTTTTTTTTCTTATAGCAAGTCCACACGCAACACCATCGACTCTTCATTTTCCAACATCACCCATTATTCAACAGCCTGGGCCATACTTCTCACACCCAGCAATTCGCTATCATCCTCAGGAGACTCTGAAAGAGTTTGTCCAACTTGTCTGCCCGGACGCTGGTCAGCAGGCTGGACAGGTGGGGTTCCTAAATGTAAGAAAGCTGTTTCTACTTTTTTTTCCCCAGAAGTTTTGTTTCTATAACCATGGAATGATATGAACAGATTTGTACACAAGAGAAAATCATTCTCTCATTAGGGGGCATAAACCAGCCCAAGTTAAATGTGTTTCATTCGTGTTGATTATCATGGGAGTTAATATCATTTAAGTTGTCTTTATTCGGCTACCTTGTGCCCTTCTACATGCTAGAATTTAATTAATTTTTGCCAGTAATGAAAACTACTAAATTTTGATGTAAGTGATTTAGCACAACATGCCAGAGGAAGTCCTCAACTTACGAGCACAATTGAGCCCAAAATTTCTGTTGCTAAGGGAGACATTTGTTAAGTGAGTTTTACCCCACTTTATCACCTTTCTTGCCAAGTTGTTAACTGAATCACTGCAGTTGGTAGGTTAGTAATCCGCTTGTTAAGCAAATCTGGCTTCCCCATTGACTTTGCTTGTCAGAAGGGGATCCCCTGACCTTGGCAGTGGTCACGAATATGAGCCAATTGCCAAGCATCTGAATTTTGATCACGTGATCATGACATTACTGCAAAGGTCATAACCAGAGGTGGTATTCAGCAGGTTCTGACCAGTTTTGGAAAACTGGTAGCAGAAATTTTTAGTAGTTCAGAGAACCAGCAAATACCACCTCTGACTGGCCCCGCCCCATTTATTCTCTGCCTTCCAAGTCCTAGCTGATCGGCTGGGTCTTCTTTTGTTGCCCTGCACAGGACAATGAAGCTGGGTTAGTGGAGTGGGAAGGGATGAGATTTTGCAGTAACCTTTCCCCAGGAGTGGGGAGGGAATGGGATTTTGCAGTAACCTTCCGCTGCTATGCCCACCAAGCCACGCCCACAGAACCATTAGTTAAAAATTTGTATCCCACCACTAGTCGTAACTGTGAAAAACTGTACTGTCATATTTTTCAATGCCATTGTAACTTTGAATGGTCACTAAAAGAACTGTTGTAAGATGAGAACTATCTGTATATGTTATGTTATGTTATGTTATGTTATATTATGTTATGTTATATTATATTATTATATGCTGTATATGTTTCTTGTTTCTCTGCTGTCTGAAGTACTGGGGGTAGGGAGGTACATGCATATCAGTGTTTCTCAGTCTCAGTAACTTTTAAGAGGTGTGGACTTCAATTCCCAGAAATTTCCAGCCAAAATTTCTGTATATTGAACTTCACATATCTGAAAGCTGTTGAGGTTGACTAACATTGATTGATATTTTTTGCATACAGTGGCTTCCATGGGTGGGGACTGGAAGGTGCTAAAGTAGTCAAGACCTCCACCCTTTGTGCATTTGTGCAACATTATCATAAATACTGAAAGAATGGAGCTTCATTCACACAATTAGGATGATCATCTTGACTTTTTGCTCTCCCCATGGACACCCCTGTATTTGCATACTCTTTTTCTCTCTAATTCATTGACATCAAACAGTGTTCCGTTGCTTATATTTGTACTATTATTATGCCCATGTTCCAATCATTGCTTATTCACAAAAAATTATGCTTTATAGAGTGTCTGATAAGTGCCAAATTATAGTTAGCAGTGGGTAAATTGACTTCATCAGTAATTTGATGGTCTTAATTTTGCATTCCATACAATATTGTATACATGATTTGAACTTAACATTCATGTTCAGAAAGAGTGTCAATTAACATGACCTCAAAAGAGAATTATTTAGTTTCTTATGATCTGATCCCCAGATTTCCAAGGTTAATCCAAACTCTAGAACTATGGTAATTTTTATTAATTATTTCTGCAGAAAAATGAATCAAAAACAGCTGTTTTAAATCAGCCACATTTACTTATTTTTTAAAAAAGTGGCTTTCTTGTAGCATTTGAGATTTACTTGACCAATACTTGAACTCAGGAAGATAAAAGTAGAGTTTTTTATGGTCTGTTATTCTTAGGAACTATTATCTCTTTTCCTTATCTCTGAAAAATTAAACAGTGTTCCAAAATTTTGAACGTTGAATTATCTTAGGTTGTTGTTAAATTTAACAATTATTTTCAGGTTATTGGAATAACATTCCATTTATATGGACAAATGAGTACCTCGGTATATAGCCTTATCTAAAATAATATTTGCTTGTCTCACAGTAGAATAGAAGTAAAAAATATTGAAGGCCATGGTTATTTTTACTCATTACATTTCTGATAGCAGAATTTTTCTTGCTTTTAGCACTCAATTTGTATTCTACATATAATAAAAAAATACATGGATGTTAATATTTTAGATCCACACCTCAGAGTTGGATCAACAAAGTGTAGGAAAAAAATAGCTACCAGCTGTATTGCATAATTTCTTAAGTTATTAACAGTATGGAAGTTACATCAGAGAATCACACTTGTTATTTTTTATTTATAGAGCTTTGTTTACACATTGTTTTAGCTATTTTGATGTCTGTCTATTGTCCCTGCAGTATAAACTATATGACAAACTATATAAGATGTCCTATATAAGGTGCTTTTTCAAAAGGCAACTGGACTTTCTTGCTTTTTCTTTGAAAATGCTTCGTTTCTCATCCAAGAAGCTTCTTCAGCTCTGAAACATCTTCAAAAAAAAATCAAGAAAGTCTAGTTGCCTCCTGAAAAAGCATCTTTGGGACAACCATGATCTAGATGACTGAGAATCTCTACAGACTTTGAACAATATAACATGAAAGTAAATCTCTGGTCCCAGTGACTCAACCCAAATTCAATTTCGAATCATTATCCTGGGACATGTATATTTACCTTAATTCATAAAAATGCCCTCTCGGGTATTCTTTAATATAAACCGGATGTATTAATTCTTCTTTAATAAAGTGGTGGACAACCTTGTTTTCCTTGTCCATTTAAACCTTTAGCCATATTAAATTTATGCCATGTGTATTTATCCCAGCCATTTGATTCCAGAGGCAATTAATGGTTCATTTTTCTTCTGTATCTGACAGCCCAATGGTAGCAGCCAAGGCAAGGTGCACAATCCATTCCTTCCAACCCCAATGTTGCCACCACCACCTCCTCCCCCAATGGCTAGGCCTGTGCCTCTTCCAGTGCCAGACACAAAGCCTCCAACCACGTCGACAGAAGGGGGTGCCACCTCTCCAACATCACCGAGTAAGTACAGCCAGGAGGAAACAAGAGGGTTGACATGGGTTTGAAAGAGATTTATGCTTTCATTGTTCTGTAAAATGAAACCTAAATTAAATTTAAACATTCCTGTCAATAAGTACATAAACTAATGATTTAATGAGAAAAAAAATGACTGTGCAAATAAGCAATGAAAGATTTCTGCAAAATAGCATCTTTTTTTGAGGGGAGAAGAGTTGCAAGCAATTTGATATGAGCAGTATGTCTGAGTCTTATTAATATCACATGCCTTCAATTAAAAGTGTATAATTTTTTTTCCTTGGCAAAATTTGTCAACGTTTTACAATTTTCAACAATGCAGAAACATCTTATGCCCATTTTTTCCAATATTTTATACTGTTCACCAGAATGCATCTCTGGTTTAATGATCATACTAAGATAATGCTTTACAGCTTCCAAAAGGACAGAAGAAATTTCTTGGTGATATGTGGTCTTTAACTCTGAAAGCAGCAGAAGCACGAAAATCTTATTGACACTGAATGTGTATTCTCAGACTGTAAGAAGAGATTACATTAGTAATAACTCGTTGCATCTGTACTGCCAAAAGAAGGGAAAATATCGAGATGAATTTTCTTTAATTTAAAACTGGTTTGGAAGCATCTTTAAAGGTACCACCAACAAGCAAATATGTCTGAGCAAAAAGTCTTAAAATCTCATTTTGAGGCTGTCCTCTTTTTCCTTACTGTAGAGAAGGAATGTAACAACTATACAGGCAAGCTGCTATGGTGATTTAACTGTTTGGATCTCCAATATTCTTTGTTTGAACTCACTGCAAAAAAGCCACTTTTAGCAAGTGTGAAGCCAACAAATGAGCAAAAACATAACCTGCAGTCTTGTGTTTCAAAGCTTATCACACACTGATGCTCTAATCTGTTTAGATGCATATGTAAGCATAAAAATATTTAGACAACCACTTTTTCTTCTCTGAAAGAGGTAAAAACTTGCTAATAAAAAGAAGACTTAAAGAGTACTGATTGAATTAAGTTAAGTACCCATTTTAGTAATTAAGAAGGTAACAGTCACTTTATACAAGGCTATTAATAACATGATAACTAGATTTAAAGGCCTTTTAGCCTTTACTATCACTACCACTAATGTTGATAATTTGTAGATTCAGCACATCCACTTTGTCATACTCACTCATGACAGACAATTTGGCTAAAGTAAGATAATGTTATAACATGCTTTGTGAGTTCCAAATGTTAAAACTTTGTTAGTTCCAAATATTAAAAAAAAAAGAATATTGGTATTCATTCTGACAAGTAAAAATAAAATAAAATTACTAATCAAGGTATTGCATAAAGAAAATATATTATATGACCTGAATTTTCACACCTTTTATTTCTGCTTCTTTGCAAGACAAAGGGTTGTTGAAAGGTAACAACTTGTATTCTTATTGTCTCCTTTGTGATTTTTTTTTTAAAGATTTCATCAAACGCATTTCAAAAGATGGATCACAGCTGCTATGTGCCTGAAACTTTGGTTTAAACTAGATAAAATAAAACTGAAATTTCCTGATTGCTGGATTTGTTAATCCTCCCAGGGATTTATAACTTATATAGCTATGGAATCTGAAATATGAGTATAGGCAGTTTCACAGTTAGCCTCCTGAACGCTCCTGATGGGAGCTTCCCACAATCACAAATAGGTGATAAATTATTATATGGAAAAATGAATGGTATGCCATAGTAGATGAATCTTACGGGAGGGCTACATTAAAACAAGGTGAGCAGTTGAACTGACTGGCTTTGGAGGATTACTTTTCATATTTCTTCTGTCAGGTTCTTGTCCGCCTCTTAGTACAGCATCTGTAGAAGATCAAATATTATCACCAATCATATAAGAATAGCAGACCTGCTTTAACCATATATATCATCCTCTTTGGAAAGATGAAAACTCATGCTGTATTCAATTAACACTGCCTGGGATTTTGCTTTGTTGACTATATTTCTTTGAGGGTAATAATTATTTCAGAAAAAGAAGGAACTTTAAAACTACCCTCTGTGCCAAGAAAATGAAAAACAAGTCGCAAGTTACATGTTTTGGAATATTGAATTAGAACTTCTGGTTCAGTGTTGTCAGCTCTAATGCATAACATCTCTAAAACATTAATCCTCCCCTGATACATTATCTGGGACCAAGCAACTGGAGATAATGTGTGTTACATTTCAGATATTATTTGGGCAGAACAAAGGCTGTTTCATCCTGTGTGATACATATGAAACCCAGTTTGGAAGGGCAAATATTTAAGAATAATAGCAACAAGAACAATTATTATTTCAGATCATCATTTTTCATTTCTTAAGGGCTTCTCTAAAGTAAATGATTATTTGATGATTAAAATACTGCCAAATGGCAATGAATGATTGTGGCATTCAGGGGATGCTAAGAGATTGTGAAGTATCTTCCTTTCTTTTTGTTCTCTGTCTATATTTCTGTCATTCATTCATTATAAACAATGTACTCTTCTGCACCATGACCTCATGCATGTAGAATCTGTGGTTTTGCTCTCTAAATAGAATTTGAAACATAATAGATAAGCATAATTTAGATCAGTTTTTTTCAAACTTGGCTACTTTATATGTATCGACTTCAACACCCAGAATTCCCCACCCAGCATTACAAGAATTCTGTGATTGAGGTCCACTCAACTTAAAGTTGCCAAGTTTGAAAAACACTGATTTAGAAGAGTCAAAGTTGCTACTACATAAATAATTGTATTAGAGATGTTTTGCAACCATTCAGTCTGCATTTACTTAAATATGGGACAGACTGCTAGCTGAATTAGGAAAAAGATTTACAATTATGAACTTCAAAACTGACAGTGTATAAAATTGGATTTAAATATTTGGAAACACATATAAATAGGAATTTATGTTGATGATGCAGAAATAAGAAATTTTAGATTTGATGTGATGAGCTTCAGCTGGCTTGGTTTGTAGGTAATTATTAAATAGCTAATTTATTAGCACATAAGAATTGCGTTTCACTCATATCCCTTCTATGTGTAACAAGTTCCTTTGATCATGTTAGATATACACCAGAGGCGGTATTCAGCAGGTTCTGACTAGTTCTGAAGAACTGGTAGCAGAAATTTTGAGTAGTTCAGAGAACTGGCTGGAGATTTTACAGTATCCACCCCCTGCGCCACCCACCAAGCCTCGCCCACAGAACCAGTAGTAAAAAAATTTGAATCCCACCACTGATATACAGACAGGATCCTTTTAACACAAAGTTGTAAGAACACAGGAGATTGTCTGCGCAGGTCATATTATTTGTTCATTTAACCAGCATGACTGGTTTTTTGTCTCCAAATCTTGAGTAGAAGACTTTGCATGACATGACATAAGATATAAGAATATTTATGAGAGAGAGAGAGAGAGAGAGAGAGAGGGATGTATTTGGATCTATATAGATTATTACATAATTCTTATGTTCATGTGTTTTATGATGGTATTTTCTGAAAAGTATTGTGTATTTCTAATTATTTTTTCCAGTGTTAGTTTCATGAGAAGCTCACTTAAAGTCATAACTGTTCCCTAGCTAAATATTCTTTCATTGGTTTATACAATAGTTTTATGATGGATGATTACTTTGAAAAGGGCAGAGATTATCTAATTTATACCATTAATTATGTTATTAGAATATTGAAATAACACATAAACCATTATTACAATGGTTGTAAGTTTGAAAAACAGTAATGTCATTTTTCAGTGCAGTCATAGCTTTGAATGGTCACTAAATAAACCATTGTAAATCGAGGGCTACCTGTACTCTATACTGACCAATAATAGAGAAGGAAAACAAACATTAGAAATCTCAGAGAAGAGAATTAAGGCAGAAAGCAGAAGAGGATTTGTAAGACTAAGACTTTGCTATATTATATTAATGTCAGGATTCCAGCAATGGCCCTAATTAACTCATGAGCTAACAATTAATATTGTAAGGTGTAATATAGTAATAGTAAAGAGGCAATGTTGTAATAGAATAGTCATACAATAAAATAAGAAATAGAAGGAATATTTAATAGAAATTAAATAATAGTATAGTAATTTGTTATAATAATAGTAATTCGCATAATAATATAGAAGTAATAGCAATAGAATATAAAATAGGATGATGACAATCGAAAGCATTCATATTTCACTTGTATATCTTGGGTATTTTCTTTTCCAAAGTAAGGTATCTCCCCATTACTTATAGGGATATATAAAAAGCAACAACCTATGCAGGATTCAGTGCTTCTTCTGCATCTGGGTCAGTCCATTTGGGTACAGTTTGAAAAAGAATCCTTGATATGGTCAGGAGAGTTTTATAAATCCGAAACAATCTTGTTCCATATACCATATATAGAATTGCTGTACCTAGAGCAGTGAATCAGATTCGATCATAAACTAGTTGATGATAGAGGTGGTATAGTCATAGCCCCAAATCATGTGCTATAACAACTAGAGATCCAGGAATATTTGTAACTTTTTATATTTTAAAAATTGCCAATAATGGAGCCAAAATTCATTGTATGAATGATAATAGGTTTACATAAATGTCATTTTCTGCATGCCTATTTATAAACTATGCTTGCAGTTTATTACTTTATGTGTATCAGCCACTTATCATATCACTGTGTAATAGAAGCAATTCACAATTTGTTCTGATCTTAGACCAATTTAAAGCACCGGTCACTCAAACATAATATTGCAGTCCCTAAGACTTCTTGCCTTGTACCAGAAAAGTCATCTGAATTAACTTTCCATGCTTAATTCCAAATATGCAGTGTTAGTTGATGTTTAAAAAGCAAGATACTCTTCTGTTGCCTACTGATGTCCATATTTATTTCTCCATCATTTGAAATCCAGTTGTCCTAAGTCAGATTCTTGATCCTTATAATGTGATTTCATGTTCATGTTCAACATTTGTTTGGGTGGCTCTGAGATCAATGTTGTTGTTGTTTGTCTGTGATCTAGTGCTGCTTCCTGAACGCATGTGTCCCTTCCCTTCACAGCCTATTCAACACCCAGCACCTCCCCTGCAAACCGATTCGTCAGTGTTGGACCACGGGATCCAAGCTTTGTAAATATCCCTCAACAGACACAGGTGGGACACTTTCAACTTCTGTTTGCCATGCTGTTTGTTAACAACTTTGTTGTTCTTTAGTGTTGCTTTGGCAAGTGATTTGTGTCTTTCCATCAATTCATCTTCACGGTCTGAATATTAGTGAAACATCACTTCTGGTAATTATTTGTTTTTGCTTTGAGAATTTATCACAGCAATAGTGGGGGGTATTTCCACAAATATTTATTTCCTCTTCATTTTTTTACCCCAACAATCTTCTGCTGTAAAGCTAGTCAAATTGCTACTTTCAGTTCAGAATATTTTTTAATGTTTCATTCTAGGCACTGACATCACAAGACAAACATTATAAGAAATGTTATGACTTATATGAATTTCATGTAACTGCAAGTAGAAAGTCCAGTCCTATTTTGGCAATAAGCAACTATATTTACATTCAAATTTAAAACTATATTTTCCATATGATAAGTGGAAAAAAAAACTGAACATCTCCTTTGAATCAGCTTTGATACCTTCTAAAAAACAACAGCCCTTGGATTTTCTACTGGTCGTCCAGATATTAACAAGATCTGATCCTGCTTTATTTGCTTTGACTTTGCCAATGTCAGACATAGATACTCTGGAAACAGTCCAAATATATGGAACATACTTTTTCTCATATGTTTAAAATCAGAGTGTAAGTTTGCCCATTCAGTTTGCAATCAGGATTGATAAAATCCAAGGCAGTGGCTAAAGGCTTTAATTGCTGCGTCAATCAAGAATACATTGAATGACACAGAGCAAAAGATCCAGAATAGAATTGGTAATCATATTATACTGCGTGCTTGAGACGTGATTTCTCCATTGCAGAGAAAAGCATGCAATTTCAAACCAACCATCCACCTTGCTATGCTTGTTCAATATTAAAAAAAATACATACAAGCAAACCCACAAATAGCTCTTCTAAATACATCCATCCTGAAGGGTGGCATCTGATATTTTCTAATATACCTGCAACAAGAGTAATATTTGACCAGTCTATGGAATTGTACAAGATTTAGTTTATTGTGAATTGCCTCTGCTTAAATGAGATTAATATCTTCAGTAAGAATGATACCTAATTAAATGTGGAATGCTGTTAGCCTGCAGTGCAGCTCAACGTGATATTTAGTTCATGAGGGGAGTAAAAAATCTCATAGAAAGCAAATACTTCTCAACTGACTAAAACAATCTTTCTTTGGTCCATGCAACTGATGCAGGGAATGCCTTGATTATCCTGATTCCATTAGCCATTTATTTTGTGAGTTCATAATGACTGATAAAGTAGTTCTTGTTGAAGCTACTTTTGAGCAGATACCTTTAGCCTTGCACTATATGTCTAGTTAAGAAATGGATAACTAAAAGTGGCCAAGTCTGTCCAATACGTAAGCAATTTGTTCATGAAATATTTATTGCCCTGATCCTACTAAATTCTTTGCTCACATGTTTTGGAATGCACAGCCTTTGGCATACCACTCAAATGCAAAGTTCAGCTTTCAGCTGTAAAAAGGTTGTATGTATTTGGCTGGAGTGATTTTGTTATAGAATAACCACAACCCTTGACCTGCTTTATCACAAAGAAAAAGAACCAACAGGAAGTATATACATATAAATAAAATGGATACTATTAAATTCAATCAAAGCAAGGGGCAAAGTTAAAACTTTTCTGAATGACCTCATATTCTAAGGTCTTATTCTAAGCAATAAACTGCAAGACAAACACTGCTCCTATTTTTTTACTCTTATTCAGAACCTAATAATATGGAACCAAAGTTAAACTTGCTTTATTTGCCATCTCTCAAAAAGCGTTTCAGCTATATTTTTTAATAATATTCAGCATGCTATTGAAACCAAATCACAGGGATTATTGGGATAGGCACTTAAGTTCTACAAATGGAGAAAAAAAGAAATCCCTAAAATATGAATAAAATCCTTTGTAGCTTACAGAACACAGTTCCTTCAGAAAAGATAAGATTAAAAACTGTTTTCAAAGACTTGTTTCATAGCATCAAATGGACCACAATTTTTTTTAAAAAAATCCCTGGACGTCATCCTGAGTTTGACCAATATTAATTTAACCTCATGATTAACTCATTTAACTATTATTGAGCAAATAATACCACAAAGATTAATGCACAATCTTTCACATTCATGTGAAAAATACAAACATTGAAATGAACTTTTGAAAAGAAATTTACATACACTGTATAATTTTAGATGTTTTTATTAAAATACACATTTTGTTAGTCTTTCTGGTTTGGCCCTTGAATTTTCCTTTGTAAAACAAAGTTGTAAACAGTCACATTTGTTGATATGTATCATTTTCTTTCAGATCATCCCTTTTCAGGTTTGTCCTTATGGTCACCAGATTGATGTCTTAATATGCCATAATTGTGAAGAAAGAAAAGAATTAGTTGCTTTTTTTAATAAAAATTTCCTGTGCAATGTTTTCAAAGTTAAAAACAAGGTAGTGCTGGTTTTATTTGGCAATTATAATTTTGAAACAATAATTAAGCATTGGGCTGCAGCATTCTTTTCCTATTGCAAATTCCAATAGGAAAACTAACATTCTTGAAACATTTATTTCTCAGTAGATGAGCTGGAGTAGTTCCTTCATATCCCCTAATATCATTCTCCCATGCCATCTGTATATTGGGAGACATTCTGAAGAGAAAGTTTTCAAGCAGATTTACATAAGTTATATCATTGAGGCAGAACCCCATATAACTACCTGTAAAAAGCAAAGCATGGATAGCTAGTTACCCATAGGAGATAAGATAATATGAAGGAATATATTATATGTATAAAATGTCCTATTTCCATATAGCATTTAATTATATGGATATTAGGTGCAAGAAGTCAAGAGCCAGAATAGAATTCAAAAGTACTATGAGTTTATTTCATGTTATCTATATACAAGGATCTGAACTACTAAAGGTAAAGTCAAATTAGTGCTAGATAAGAGTCAATGGACTTCAAGGGGGTTGGGCTTGGGGCTGTTATGGGGGTATAGAATATCCAAACTAATGATGCATTTGACCCCACCCTTGGGCTCAACCAGGTCATCTCTTATTGTAGAGCAACAATGTTGAATATTGAATTGATAATTCAATATTCATTGTTGTGATGGCCACACTGAACAAATACTCAGTCCAGTGGATAGTTGCTTATGTATAATAGCTCACAACTAAGTTGTGGATCCTGTCATCAACTACTGGATAATATACTGAATAATCTCTCTCCTAGTTTAGGGAACATCACCAGATCTCAAATAGAGGCTGCCTCACCTGACCAAAGAGCAACAAGAATCAATACGTTGCAATCATATGTCATGTGGTTAATTGCCACAGTTTGACTATAGAAACTGGGCTTAATTGTATATCTTTCAGTGTGTTCCACAAAACAATCAGTGCATTTCTGAGCCTGTTATTGGTACAATATATTTTTACAAAGATACTGTTATTCACCTACTATAGGTGAATTTTTTTAAAAAATTAGTTTGACATAATAAATAAGAATAGTCAATTTGAGCAATGAGGGTATCAGTAGCCACCCAACAGCAGCAATTAGCTGAAAGATAGAAAGAGGCAATATCATATCATATTCACAATTCCTGTGAGGATGCCTTCAGTGATGAAGTCAAAACTTTTCACAATTCAGAATGAGAGCACTGTTGGCTTTTGAAGTGATTTCTCCATTTGCAGTCTTTAGTAAGGGCTCTTCTTTATAGCTGCATAGATGGAAGTGGTTAAACTGTGTTGGATTTCAAGCCTCTGCACCGAACAAGGTCACAGAAAGTACACCAGTAATTCAGGAAAATATTTTAACTCTTCGAGGCCTATTTCCATTGGGTAAGTAATAGAAAGCAGCCTTCATTTCTGTACTTCTATAGTCCCAGCTCCCTTGAAGCCCCTCTAATTCAAAGGATGTAACAAGAAAAGAATTCATTTACCTTTACACTGAAACCATGCTATTTCTTTTTCAGTCTAAGGCATTATATTAATATTGGGAGGAGTTTTAAAGCAAGCTATTTAAAGCTACAGTTCTGAAGCCAGTTATATTATAGTTTATAACCACTATGTACATTTATGCAAAAGTACACCTCAGTCAACTCAGTTCAGCTTCTGGACAAGTAAATATTGTTAATAATTTCATGGTATTAATTCCCACGACAGAGTTTCAAGTGTTTTTATTTTATTTTATTATTTTATTTTATTATTTCTTTGAGTAGCAATCAAAGAATCTTTACTTGCTTTGTCCTAATCGTAACAGTTTCACAATAAATCCACTCGAAGGACATTTTTTGTTACAGAGAGCAACAAAAATGTAATCATGAGAATAAGCACGATTGGATAACAGTTCATTCTAAAACGAATGTCTTTGGATTAATTTATCTTTTTTAAAAAAAATCCTAGCATTTAAACACAAAAATAGTCGGTGACATTTATGTTCAGGTTTAATATTCTCGAAAACAAAATCATGTTTATAAATTGTTAAAACAATTGAAAATGACATTTTGTTAAAATTTGGACATTTAAGTTTATTTTCCTTCTTAGCTCATACTTCGGGTAATAAATGATTACAATGATCATCCCCAGTCTTGGCTTTTCAGATGTGCTTATCTACAACCTCTACGATTCTCTGCCTATAAAATCAATGTTTATTGGCTGGTGGGAGTGATATTCCAGTGCAACTGCTGAAATATTTCGGGAAAGTTTACATTGTAGCCTTCCTATGTAGAGAATGTGAATATGTTATTTGGCTGAATGAATTAAAAATTTTAATATTTAATTGAACTTTTCTATTTTCTTTCAAGATAATAGTCCTTTTTTGACAAAAGACTTGTTCATTTGTAAAAATGTACAAATGCCATCCCATTTATATCCCATAGCAATAGACAACTGTTGAAAATAATCACTTCTCTTTCCTTGATATCTAATATTAGGGGCTCAAGTGATATTAGATAATGCTGTAATTCCTTTATGGTAACTCTGGCGGATATGGCAGACTTTCAGATTATTAGTTCTATGAACTACTAATCCATGCCACTCTGTAAAGTGAAAGCTAAAACTTGTTTCACTTTCCTTGCAAGCTTTCATTTGGAATAGTGATGCTTAAAGATGGGACAGCATAGATGCTTTGCTTGCTATTATGCTAGTATTCTTAAGGCCCCATGGGGAGAGCATACAATTTTATTGCTATTTCCTTCTCTTTTTAAGATCTAAAATGAAAATAAGCAAGAGTTATATGAAGTCCTTTCCACTGCGGGTGTTCCTTTCCCTTGCTTTCTTAGTGTGATATTACTTTCTAATTTAGAAATGACTTTGGAATTTGAAGGAAATTGTGTGTAGGAAGAAGTTACTAGTCATGAATATCTTTAGAAATATGGCTCCTTCCAGAAAATCTTTGACAGAAAATCTTTAACTTCTGGAGATGAGCTAAAAGATTCAGTTTTATTTTTTAGTATAGTATCTTTCAAATTTTGATTTGTTTCATTTCAGATAGATTGGGGTTAATTTAACTGTTGCTAGATCAGTTGTGCAAATTGTCCATTTCTTGATTACATTTACACATACACTTGTAATTTCACCCTGTTTTATTTATTGTTAGAAATTGCGTCTTTTATTCTATTTTTTTCAGAGAACATAGCTAATAAAATTAAAAAGAGAAGGAGGGATATAATCCCTGCCTTCAGTTTTACTAATTAAAAGAAAAATAAGCAGGACCCGTGAAGGGGTGCTTTTGGGAGGAAAGCAGTTCTATCCTTCAAGGCCAGAGCAAAAGAGAAAGTAATAAACCAGCATTTAAATCATGTCAGCCAACTTGCTGCTGTTCTACTTCATTATTTTTTAAGATTCTGATTCTAAAACTTTATTCAGAAATTGATTCTATTCATCTGTCTTCAACTCCTATAGAATTAATCTTTACACTCACACTGGAGTTTTTTTCCCTTTAACACAGGGAGTAAAGCTTTGCTTGATAAAGGAGAAAAACTCTCTAATGATCAGTCTACAACAGTGTTTCTCATTCACAGCTACTTGGTGATGGGTGGGATCCTTGGAGTTGGAAGCCCAGATATGTTAAAGTTGCTGTTGCTGAGGTCAAGAAACACTGGTCGAGAAGAAAAAGCTTCAGATAAACAGACTGTTCTCAGGAAGAAAAAGAGCTAGAAAATAACCATTATTGACCTTATTTCAAAGTAGCTGTGAACCACACTATTGATAGAGAATCAAAGAAGTACATAAAAGATTAAATCATGGCAACTGGAGCAAAATTTGTTAATCTGAGACATTATGTTGCTCATCCAAGCAACTTCATGAATCAAAATAAAAAAATAGATAGGCAGAAAGTCAGAGAGTCATTGGAATGTACCAACTTCAGGGCTTTCTCCTCAAACTGTATTGCAATATGCCAGTGAAGATTCAATCATCCATGCAAAAGTATCTAAAAAGTTAAATCGTGGCAACTGTACCTAAATTGAGTGTTCATTGACATATTGCAATACAGTTGTGAAGAATATCCTGAAGTTGGCATATTCCAAAGATTCTCTGACTCTCTGATTATCTATTTATTTTATTTTCTTTTTTTTGACTGATGAAGTTATTTCAATGAGCAACAAAATGTCTCAAATTAACACATTTTGTTCCAATTGCCACCTTTTTGATACTTTTGGTCTGGATGATTGAATCTTCATTGCATATCAAGTAAATTTCAACCTCTTCCTATAACCTTGGCTCGGAATTTCCCTCACTGAAGCATCAGTTGGTGCGCACTTCCAATTTCATCTTGTTTGTAACACATATATACAGTATAGATGTCTAAAATCAATCTCATATTTTTAATCTATTAATTTAAAAAGTCAATAACTTACTCATAAGCAGAGGTGGGATTCTACCATTTTTTTGTCCTGTTCTATAGAAGCCCTTGTTAACTTTCTAAGCAGTTCAGAGAACTGGTAGTTAGATGCAATCTCCTTTTGTTTTTTTTCACCCTTATTACATTCTTGGCATATGTCTAGACTTCCTGTTTCTGGAGCTTCTGAGGTTTGACTTTCCTAAAGAGAAAAGGTTGCTTTAAGATTTTTACACTGCTGTTGGCGGAAAAGCTTCCCTAGACAATCAGCTCTTTGAAGAAATGATTGGATAATGAAGCAAAGCTTTTAGTGAGCCAAGATGGATGACATTCAGCAAGGCTTCTTGGCTAGCTAGAAAGATTGACATTCAAACATGAGTTTACATACCCTTTCTGAGTTTGTTGGTCTAAAACTGGTTCTGGTGAAGGTTAATTCTGCTGCTTGGTGATGTTTAATCAGTTGTTAATTGAAGGATAATTTTCCCTATTCAGCTTCAACAAACAACAGCTACTATTGTGATTTAATGATTTGTATTGTGTTTGAATGTTTCCCGTGTGCTCATGGTTTTTTCCTTCACTACTGTTAAGTACTATCTGGCAACTGTCCTTTTGGCGGTATACTTCCCAAGAGGGAGAATTGCAAAGCTAGGCACTGATTATATTTTACTGCCTTTCTGGGGGCAGTGACTTTTTTCTTAAATCGGATAAATCCTTAGGATATTTGTTGAGGTGAGAAGTGAGAACAGACTAGTATCTTTAAGTGCGTCACATGCGATCTAATGGATCTCTCTTGCTAAAGGTGCACTTGTATGAAACAAGAGTTGCTGCTTGATAGTTATCACTGCTTTTAACTATTTTCATTCCTCAAAGTGCTCTGGCACCCTGCCTGAATTTGTAACTCTGGCTCAGGTATTTTTAATCTAATGATTAATATTTTAGCGGCAGCTTTTTGCAAGCAAATAAGCTTTTTTTATTGTACAGGTAATCCTTGACTATATAACAGTTTATTTAGTGACCATTCAGTTACAAATGACACTGAAAAAAGTGACTTATGACAATTTTTCACACTTATGACCATTGCAGCATCCCCACTGTCATGAGAGGCCAGGCGAGTAGAAGCGCCCCTTGACATGAGTGATGTTGAGTTGGCCACACCCACCCAGTCACATGACTACCAAGTCACACCCACCAACTAAGCCATGCCCACAAAACCAGTTGTTAAAAAAACTGATTCCCACTCCTGCTTATAAGAGCTGCCGTTAATTTGTTTAGTTTTTACAGACATGAGCTTCTTTTTCAAGATTGGTGCACCAAACATGCATTTGATTTGTGAAAGTTAGCAAATTAGTAAATATGATAAATGCGCTGTAAGAGATTTCTGTTTTGCTAAGTAATTCTGCAGACTATACAAATTTCCTTTAAATAAACAGTTAACAAAAAAGTTCTGCATTATTGCACTCAACTTTTTATGCAAAACAATTGCAAATAGTTAAGCATTTTATTTAATTGGGAAGCACTTGGTTCCCTATTCCCAGCTGAATTATTTAATTTACCCTTGGGTTTGCATTTAATGGCAGGAATGTGTTAATGTAGATTTCACAATAAATAAAATAATGCCTTGACAATTTTAATCTCCTTCCCCTCCCTTCCACATAGTCCCATCTCGTAGCCACAGCAACATAGGAAAATCAAATAGTAATCAAATAGTAAGAAATTTGTTTTTCTACATGTAGAATACTATATTTCTTATTGGCTGATGGAGGATTAGAGACAGGGATGGAATATACTGTTATGCCCAATGATATGAAGAATTAATCTAGTAAAGGTTGAATCTTAGAAATTCTGCAGATCTTAGAAATCTGCAGAAAGTAAAAAAATGTTTATACATTTCTCTGGTACAGTATTCCTCAAACCTGTCCCTTTGCAGGCATTGTTTCCATGTAGAGCAGATTCTAAAATGCTCTTAGGTATTCTTTCATGATTTTTTCTTACTGATTTCCTGCTCTCTTTTTTCACCTCCCCCAACAACCTTCACAGCAGATGATGGCGTATTGGATTAACCTCCCTTGCAGTTGCATTAGATCCCAATCGATTTATTGACTCTGTCAGAGAAGCTGGTGCAATAATTGTTACAACAGCAGAATGGAAACCAAGAACATGTCCACTTTAAAAAAAAATAAGAAAGTACTGTTTTTTCCCTTCATCTTCCTTTTTCTTATTCCACAGCTTTTGTTTTGTCTACACAACAGAGAGTGCTTTGCTTTTGTTTATAAGCTCCTCCTGCATTATTAATTGCAACAGTTAGGAGGGCATATGACATACCTATTACGGTACTGGAAAGTCCCAATTACATCATAGTAGCTTGCTTTGGCATAATTTGGGAAGCCCTGCCCTTTTTTGATGGTTGTTAAATGGTATCATTAAGTTACATTTACTTGTCTGAGACAGCCCATTCGTATGATCAGCCTTGGATGTAAAGAAAATAAACCCAATCAAACATGACGCCCTTGAACTATATATTATGAAATGAAAAATGCTATACAATTGAGATTCTGCTGTTAGTTCATACTGTTAACTTCTGTGCATAAAATTCATTCTTACCATGAATTCTTTTTTGAAGGAAAAAGAAATCAGCTTTTTTAGTCTGCTTCAGAATAAATTGCAAAGCAAACTGAGTAACTTTTCGTGTTTCATCATAAGGACAGAAGTCAAAAACCCATTTTCCTGGCAAGCAGAAACCACAAGTGTAGTTGTAGCCTAACAACTAATCTTGTGAAAACACTGTTGTGGCAGCCATATTTATTATTTTTGAACTATTCCAAAGCATTTGTCTTCACTAAATAAGGAATCGCATTACTCAAACAATTGTCTAGGGCCAAAAGTAAATTTGGAGGTATAGTATGCCACTTGATTGCAAGAGATAAAGACAGCAGAATCCAAAAGAAATTGTATGTGTCTAAATTCCGTTTAACTATACAGTTAAGTACTTACATTGCATAATCTTAATGGGGCTTAAATTAATTAATTTCTTTGATTAGTACTCTGTGCCTTCTAACTTGAAATTACTTTCTTGTGCTCAAGACTTAATTATTAAATAAAACTGAAATATGTGGAGGTGACCAATTAATGGGACTATGATAAGTCCCACTCGATCAACTTCATAACAGCTGGTGTGTGAGTGAGCTGGAGATTCACAAAATCTCATATTTCAAATTTCAGTTTCAAAACTATAAAATACAGCATTTTATTTCAATACTGTAAAGTACAATAAATGCTGAATTAATATTCCATTTGTTGATTTTCAAAGATCCACATATTTATAAGAATAGATCTCAGTAATAAAATTATTAGACTCTTGATTAATATGCTACATATTAGAACAAAGCACATAATTAGGATATGATTTTTAATAAAATGTTGAAGCTATAGTGTAATGTAAAGAAATATATTGTGTTTTTAGGACAGTTGATAGTTATTAACAACTTGTATTACAATGCTAAGTCAATTATAAATTAAAATAATTTTCATTCTACTCTAGAACAAAACTCTTTTCATCTTTTCCAAGGAAATTCCAGCTAGAATACCCATTTGAAACAAGCGACAGTGGGTTGATTTTCTGTAGCCATTTCTATTCAGGTCAAAAACTCACTGCATTTTAGTGTAAGACATGTATACATAAATATAAATATAGATAACTGAAAACTTTTCATATTACTGCTGTCTAGACAAAATTAAATAGGTTGGGAATGTTGGACCCAGAAATCATAAATGTTTGGACTAATCACATGGCCTTCATCCAGTGAGAAGCAGTTAAATAAACTACAAGTTAATTTTATGCTCAAACAGAATTATATTGTAAATAAAGCAAAAGGTAATTTTATGCGTAAAGGGAACCTCCCACTCCCATCTTTCAGTTATTTACAAAAATAATCTAAACATGATGTAAAGGTTTTTGTTCAAAGTAAGAAATATGATAAATCGTATTTAACTTAATCCCAAACTGAAAATGGAAACATTCTCATGTGCTCATTATTTATAAAAAGCATCAGAAGCATTTATTATACAACAACCACAAAACCCCAGAGGTCATGAATATCACCTATCAAAAAGCGTTCACAAAATACAATGGTAGTTACACATTTGTGAACTTCTTTACATTTTCAGATTTCTGCATAACTATGACCTAAAAAAAAATTGTTTTCCAACACATTTTAAAATTAAATGAAGAAACTCAAATAAGTCAAAAAGTTAGACTTGTTCATTTATTTATTGAAGAAAATGATCGGTCATATTTATGCAGAAATATTGAAAACTTCAAATGGGTTCACAGCAGTGGTGGGATTCAAAAAATTTTACTACCGGTTCTGTGGGCATGACTTGGTGGGTGTGGCAGGGGTAGGATACTGTAAAATCTCCAGTCAGAAGTGGTATTTGCTGGTTCTCCATACTACTCAAAATTTCCGCTACCAGTTCTACAGAACTGGTCAGAATCTGCTGAATGCCACCTCTGGTTCACAAACTTTCAAGTACCACTGCACATATGGTTTTGTTATATAAGAACAATAAATGGAACACTTTTTTCCAAGTTCCTTGTACATTCAAAATAGCCCTGAGTCATAAAAAGTATTTTTTATGAGATTTGATTTTTATGTTAGCATTGTTTGTTTAAATTCATTTTAGAAGTATCAGCCATGACAATCCAGATTGCCATAATTGTACATGGATGGCAACTGCATTAACACTTTTGTGGTGTTATTTTTCTTCCAGCTGATACTTGGCTTTCATGATAACTTTTGCTGCGTTGACATATTTCAAAGACTTTCTGGGAGTACATAGCTATTGGGGGCAAGCAAGACTTGGCAGGATTACAAATGCAAGAAGTGTTAAAACGGTGTCATTCATGTATTTAGCAGTGTAACACTATTTGCTGAACTCTCTTGGTTATTTTTTTTATATTCCACATTTTTATAAATCAAGATGTTGAAGCAAAAAAAGATAAAAATGAGATTAAAACAAGTGGACAATATAGAATATCCATAAATCCAACTATTGTGATATGAATTCCTTATTGGTGTGTGAATTTATTCATAGAATCATTTAGGATTGTTAATTTAAAAGAAGATTTTGGAAATATGTTGCATGAAGAATGTTTCACAAGTTGGGACTCTGGCGTTATTTTTCCATTGATTTTTCATCTAGTGTTGCTTGTTTATAAAGAAAACATTTCATCAAACAAACCTATTTTGTTCCCCTTAAGGCTATCACATCATCTTTGTTCTCAAGCTCTTTTAGTACAACATACTTTTTTCATTTTGTAAAACAACTGTGAGGCCTGAATACTATATCTTTGCAAAATCTATTCATTAAAAGAGATTCACTTGAAATCATTTGTTCATGAAGTGACAATGGTAATAGGAAAAGAGAATTGTGAAGCCATTTATAGAGCATGCACAAGTTTGTTACATACATATTGCTGCATATTGAAACCTATAAAAAAGATGCAGTTGCTTTAATGATTCAAGAGGTTTTTATGTGGTTTGCAATATTTTTTAGAATGCATTTTGAAGGATTTGCATTGTCTTAACCTCCAGATATTCCCAAATACGTTCACACTTTTGTAGCAGGAGTAGACAACTCTTTCATACTGTCTTGGCTTCAGTGTAACATTGTTTTTGTCCATGCAGTTCAGGGCTACAAAAATGGCTTTGGGGCTGACATCTAAAATATTCCTTAACTGTACTCTAAAAATGAAATGTCTGATGAAACTTGTAGTTGCATTTGGTTAGTTTTTCTTTCTGCTTTTTCATAATCCTACCATCCTCATCAGATAATATTTAGCAGGGGCATTGTGGGAAATCTTATTTTTCTAGAGCTTGTGTTTCAAAGTGTTCCATGTTGAGGTTTGCGATGACAGATGAGAGAGATGATTCCATGGGTGCTCCTTCTATTTGTTTGTATTTTTGTCCATTGTAGGTGAAGTATGTATTGGATAGGCAGTGGTTGGTCAGATCTAGGATGTGCTTGGGGGGGTTGTATTTGTTTGGATGGTTGTCAAAGGCTTCTTTTTATAGGCCTTGGGTGAAGAGGGATATGACATCGAAGCTCAACTATAGTAGGTCGTTGGGGCTGTAAAGTTTTGTTTCTTTATGATCTCAATGAAATGGAATGAGTTTTCTTACGTGTGAGTTGATGAATCTGCATAGGGCTGTAAGTTGTTTGGTGAGAAATTTTGGCTATGGTTTTGTAGAGGTGAGCCTATGGAGCTGACTATTGGTCTAAGTGGGATGTTCTTTCTTTGTTGTATCTTGGGGAGGCATAAAGCTTAAGGACATCTGGATGATTTCTTTCTGGGTATGATTCTTTGCTGGATTCTTCGCTGAATGGGGGAGTCGCTTTTAGTTTTTTGGATCTGGTGGTTTTATCGGTAGTAGTGGGCCGGTGTGAGAGGTATGGTGGTCAATAGTGGGTTTTCCTTCGAGGGTTGTTAACGCTGGTGTTGATGGGTAGTAGCATGACGTCAAAACCACTGATTGCAGTGTGCCGCTGGTCTGAGCTGGTAGTGTATTGAGTCCATGCTGGTGTCTTCTTTCAGGTTAAGTGGAGCAACTGTCTCTTTGATAAGTTGCTTTTTGGGGTGAGGCTAGGGCAGGATGATGTGATGATTCGTATGTGTGATCTGTTAGCATATCATCAGGTTGGTTTTGTCAGGCTGGTTTCAACTCCTGGCATATACATGGTTTTCTGTGGGGATTGTGTTTGGGAGCGACAGCATAAGTTTGAATTCCTTTGCGGGAAAGAGAGGCTGTGTCTGGGCTTCAAGTGAGGGGATTCACTTGACTTTTAAAAATACTAGAAGTATCACCATTGAACGAGTTCTCAACGAGAGCCGAGCAAAGAAAGGAAGCCATAGATTAGTAGAAACACAGCATGAATAAAAGAGATGAATACTTCTGCCTATCAGCTATTTGGAACGGCCTCTGCATTAACAAACAATAACTAACATGAAAGAATGACACCAGACCCTCACGCCATGAGGGCCACACAAAGATGCTACCACCGACAGCCAGCCCCACCTGAACCAGAACACACCCCCAACCAAACAGAACACAGCCAAGCCACCACCCAGCAAGTCGCACCCTCACTGGGCAGTTAAAAAAAAAAACAGCTTGCAATCTCACATTACTCCGAGAAGCACAAGAGCCGAAGACACAACCTGAAAGATGATGAAATGAGATTTCGTCAAACGTCACCAAAAATACTCCAAATTTTACGCGGGAGAAAACCGAATAACCAAATACAAATACCCACGAAAACTCAGCAACCATACATACATACATACATACATACATACATACCATACATACATACATACATAACATTTATATATAATATGAATGCAGTTCAGGTACTACCAATACCTTCGGTATAAATACCTTCGGGGATTATCCCACATCATTGTCAGTGCTTTTAAAGTGGGCACATTTCAGCAGAATCTCATCTGCCAGATCAGGCCTCTGTATGGAGTTTCTATGTGGGTCAGGTATCAACAGGCGTTGGTGTTTTAAATTTGAGCGCTACGCCTATTGCTGTGCCAGGAGTTTTTTCTACATCCTGATTGGTTGGGAGTCTTGGTCATGTGTTTTATGGACTTGGAGTTTTGTTTGATTGGTCGTTCTGGTTTCTTCTGTCTGTTTTGTGGCTTGATTGGCTGGCCAACACTGTGTTTCTGTATTCGGAGACTTGTCATGTGCAGATTGGCTTCGCGTGAAAGGAGGCTATTATCTACTTAGGAAGCTAGGTTTCATCTGGGTGCCTGGTTTGAGCTGAGAGATATCAGAGGGAGCTGTTGTGTCGCCAGGTGTTTGTCCTGGCATTGTGTGTTGGACGATCTTTGACTATTTGACTAGAGCGCAGGCCGTCCAATGGAAGTAGTGGACATCTGGTGGGAATCATGCTATTCATGGCCTTTCAGATCTTTTTTCAAATCTATGGCTTCTCTGAGATTCTGGTGGCTGGGTTATTTCTATAGTGGCTAGGGTTTTGTGCTCAATTTCGAAGATTAATGACTGTGCACCTGTGGCCTTTCGTGTGTTGGACTATGGAGGTGTGGTTCCAGTTTTTTTCTGATTTTTTGTGTTCATCCCAGGCGGGTACTTTATTTTTCCTATGTTGTCTGTCCAATGTGATGTGGGCGGGCATGAGCCAGGGAACTTCGCTAATATGCCTTGGTTTTCCAGGTCCAAGTTTTAATCTTATGGGGTTCTAAGGATGGCTGCTAATTTTTTTCTCTCTTGTTTGTTGCCAGTCTAGACTGTGATGCTGTGTATATCTATACTGGATTTTGTCTGTAGTACCTCTTATGTAGGGCAGTGACAGCTGTCCGTAGGACTGTTATCTTCTAGTCTCCTGTTTTACGTCTTGGTGTGGTTTTTCTGGATCAAAGCATGGTGATTTTGTTTTTTGTGAAGCCGTTTGGCTGCTCAAATACTTAGTCAGGGTTTATATAGATTCAGTCTTTATATGTGTTCTTGTCTGCCAGCGTTGGTTCTGGTAATTAGTGTTTTCGCCCACGGATTTATCTGTGCTGGGTGGTGATGGGATTGGGCGTTGAGGTAGCGGTTGGTGTGTGTTTTCTTCTGGTATACGGCTGTGTCCAGCTGTGCCATCTGGTTTTTTGTGAGATAGTACATACTAGGAATGGAAGTTGTTTGTATATTCTCCATTTCAAGGTGAATTGATATCTCTCTCAACAACAACAAC
>BHFT01020509.1:0-20826 GCA_004320025.1 Laticauda laticaudata | reverse complement strand
TGAAATTAGGTACATTTGAAGAAAAAATAAAAAAGAACAACAAAAGGACAGGGGATGGGGTAGGCACGCGTTGGTAAACACAATTCAAACATATTACACATGCACCTCCACATACCTCTTAGGAAAGGGGTGAGGTCAATAGGTAGTACAAGGTCTTAAGGTTAAAGTTGTTTGGGGGTTTTGGAAAGAAACCACAAAGTCAAGGTAGAGTATGTCCAGACTTGAACCACTTCTGTGGTTTGCTGGAGTTTGTATTTCCTGCAATTCAAAGTTTTGGTGCGGTTGGTTTTGAAGCTTTCTCTTCAGGAAAGACCGAACCTTCTTGGGGTGAGGCTTCGATCAGTGCTCACCACCTGGAACTATGTATATACTTATACCTATTATCTTGTAAGCGATTGACAAATCAAAATAAATAAAAATAAAAATAAAAAATAAATAGGTGCTTTAGAGTTGCATACTTATGCGTACTGTATGCTAAATTCACATACCAAATTCCCAACACAATAGAAATCTTCAGCGTATCTTCTCACGAAGTAACCTCAGAGCCTGTAAAAGAGTGATATCTAAAAACACTCCATGACCAGAGATCCATAAAACAGTAATTGCCTTTCTGAACTGTGAGAGACTGTCATGTCAATAAACAGAAGTCATATTATTACAAATCCAGGAGAACTGCTCTTATTCTCTCTACTGGCAGAGAAATAAAGAAAAAGATATTTAATACTGACAAAAAATATAAAATGCAAATAGAGATTGGTATCTTTAATCTCAAATGCAGCAGATGGGTCATTTTATTTTCCATTAGAAGTTTAGGGACTGGTCATTCTCAAAGCAAGATTCTAAGAGTTATTGGATCAATTATGTGGCAAGCAATGCAAAGTTTGTGCTCCTGGTGGGATGCAATCAATGCCCCTTACAAAGCAAGTATCACTTAGAGTTTCATTGTTCCCCATTGCTTTGAAAGTAGCACGTCTATATTGCAGCTATACTATATTTCCCAAACTCTGAGAGTGACCAAAATGAATAAATCTTTCTCCTCAGCATCTGCGCTTTTAACATCCTTTCTGGTGGAACAGAGTGCCTGTGACTTCTTTCAATAATCCACCTCCTTTCTTCTCTTGTTCAGTCACTCACTAACACACACATACACACACACAAGTACATGTCTTTGGGAACCCATAAAAGCAGCAACAGCACAATTTTTAGATCTGTCCTTATTAAATGATTGCTTAAATATTATAAAATGTCATTATTTCCACTGTTCTTATCAGTCCCTACAGGGACTCTTGGTTTGACTGCTTTAAAACTTCATAACCTCACATATTCTTTCCTGAAGTCAGAGTTTACAACTCTCCCTGGAATTTAGACCAGTTTCCTGAAAGTTATGGCTATCAAGAATAAAAATGTTAGATTTTAAAACTAACTGGACTTAGGATGCAAGGTATTTATTTGTTCCCCTGCCCTTCTAAATTTAATCTTTTTTCTGTCAGCCTTTTGTCAAATAGCTCATCAAACAGGTAACTGAAGTTGAAAATGCAAGGTATCCTACCTGTCTTTCTTATTTTTCTTTCTTATTTCATGTTCTTTTCCCACACTTATGCTTATTTCATGTACTTTTTCTTCAAGTCTTCTGATTTTTTCTCTTATTTTTTTTTTTGGGGGGGGAAGGGGAAGGAAAGCATGAGGAATGCCATCTTACTGATTTGCAGTCCTACAACTAGAACTGATGTATCACATGTGATGGAAAGCACCATCTAAAAATGAAAAAAATCCATTAACTTTTTTTTCCCAGTGAAAATTGCTTCTCCTTTTTCTTTTGTCTCAGAGTACAAAATGGAAATGTTACCATTTGAATCATAGAACACATGATCACTATCCACAAAAGTGTTCTGATATTGGGATAACTTAGTCAGATGTGACAATTAGCTAGGGAAGATGCTTGGTTCTTGGAAAGGCAGGGGAAAGGGGACAAATCAACCAAATATAATGTAAAATATAAAATTCAGTTCTCATTTCAGTTTCTTTACAAACTATGTTCTTTCCACAATTGCCAGTGCTTGTGACTCAACCCAAAATGGGTTTCAGTAGACTACAGAGGAAGTTCCCCTTCAGGGCTGGCAAATATTAGCAGCCAGGGTTTTATGATGTGATGGTGTCAAAATGGTAGAGAAGCAGAGGAAGGAAGAGCTGTGGCACTTTGGGACAAAGAACTTTAAAGCACTGCTGGGAGACATGGACCTACAGATTCAGAAACTTAATAGCGAGGGACAAAGAGTGAAAGCTCTTAAGTATTAACTGGGCTTTGTTTGGCTGTTTCCCAAGCTCAGGTCTGACAAGCCCCCTCCCTTCCAATCCAAAGCCCCCTCCATATGTGGTGCAAATTGGAATACAAATCAGAGGAAAAAGCTTTCTTCTGTTTGAACAAATTGCTATAGATTCACCCCCGTCTCAGGTCAGAGCCCCCGATGGGAAATATTTTCACTGGTTGACTGCTAATAGACTCTGGAGCAGCCATGGGATCAATAGCTGAATAAGAAAATTAGCCAAAGCACACAAACTGATTTCGCCTTGTTTTGAATTACAGCAGCTTTGGTGAACCTATTTTATTCTCTTCTTTTCTTCTCGGTTTCTCTTCCTTTGCATTTCCCTGTTCAGCTATTTTTCAAACTGAGTCATATTTGCAGGGGTGTCATAAAATACACACAAGAAGATGCGACACCTTCTTAGAAATGTTTGCACACATTAATATTTCCTGGCCCACTGGCAGAATTGCAATTTCCCTTAAGAGTGGAAAGATTGGGGGATTAGCCACATTGACATACATTGTCCTTAGGAAGGAAGATACATGCAAAGCCCCTGTAGGAAAGCATTTATCTGTGCAGGTAAAGAAGACATTTCTGAATATCTAGAGGCTTGATGGTGAAAAAAAAATTAAAAATAAAATTAAGCATTACAGATGAAAATAGCTATTTTGGCAGGCAAGTAGCAACATTACTAAAGGACTGATTAAAACAGATTTCTAGGAAAGAAATCACTGTTGGGAACTGAAATACAAGAAATGAGCCAGGAAATGGTGTAAACAGACCATTATCTCTGTACAGTTATAAGCTAAGGTTGAAATCTGCCCACAATGCTCTACTCTTAAATCAAAGAATGGAATAAATAAACACCCCATTCAGTTAAATGTTATTTGTACTTCATTTTGGTCTGAATGTTCTTTTCAAAAATCCCAGCCAAAAATTTTGACAATCATTCTGGCAGTCAAATCTGCCAGATTTTCGATGAATCTGCTTATGAATTATTCTTGTGTGAATGAACATTATGTACCTGCATAATTTTGATATTTACACTTCCTTGTAGAAAACTATTTTTTAACCCAGGAAATGGTTAGCCCTTTATCACAACCAAGCTTCTTTTTTTCATATGTAAAAACACCTTTAATTTTTAAAGTTCTAATGTCTCCAAAAACTTGTATCATCACATGGTTCTCTACAACTACAGAACTAAAGTAGATATGAAGGGGAGAGAAATGAGCCATGTTGCAATATTCCAGACTATCCATTTACTTGCCCAGTTTTCAAGCAGAAAACATTTGCATTTAATACCTATGCTACTATAATCTTTTTCAGTGTGAATATTTTACACGTTGAATGCTAGAATTTTCAAAAACTTCCATCCCACATATTTGGAAAACAGCAAGTTGGAGAAAGTAAATGTGCAGCTAAATGTTTGCTGCTCTAATCCTGATCATTTTACAGCTTCCAGGTGCATTACATCTCCAGTTAGTGATCACTTGATTTGGCAGATCCCATTATAGTTAAGGAAGTAGAGACTGATATTAAAACTTACCAGAAGCAGGATTTGACCTGAGCAATGGTATAATACAGGGGTGTCAAACTCAAGGCCTGCAGGCCAGATTTGGCCCATGGGATGCTTAGATCTGGCCCACGCAGCTGCCCTGGAAACAGCAAAGGACTGGGAAGAGGGAAGAAAAAAGAAGAAAAGGAAGGAAGGAAGGAAGGAAGGAAGGAAGGAAGGAAGGAAGGAAGGAAGGAAGGAAGGAGATTATAATGAGAGTAAGGGAGAGTCTGACTGAAGTTCTGCCATAGCACTTGGCCACCACAGTGCCACCCCCATCCCAGTCATGCCCCCAAAATCAAACACCCTGATGCGACTCTCAATGAAATTGAGTTTGCACCCTGGTATAGTACTTCTATATCAGAACTCACCATACAGATAGTAAAACAAATTGCAGCAAGAATGTTTTTCGGGAAGGGTACCTCATATCTTAATTTTTAGCCCGGTGCAGGCAGACAATAGATTGCACATAAGCAATATCTCATCAATAAATTGAAGACAAACTGGCTTCAAAGAGTTCACTTTACATTAAATAATAATACAATAAGATTCTGTTTGTTGTTAATATGGGTCCACTTTTTCAGCAAGAAAGGCATGGTTTCCCTTGTAAGGAAGTAAGAAACATAGCATTAACTCCAGCAATGGAATATGAATTCTAGGATTTTGTATTAACAAGTGGGACTTGCAAGGGGATCTACAATAGTTATGCAAGAAGCAACTGTTGACAGCAGTCTGACAGCCTGTTTCTGTTTTATCTTGTCTTTTAAAAAAACAATGGGAGCTATTGCAAAATCAAATATTGGGGTCCAACCAGCAATCTTCAGAAACATTGCCTCAAATGAATCAGAAAGCAAGAAAATGAGTAACTGTTGTTTTTCTTATTCAGTTTCAGTAATGTGCTTTTTTACTCAAACAACTGCTATCATTGATAACATGATTTTAAAAAATAAGTTATTTAATTCAGCTATAATAATGAACAAGAAATTTTCACAATTCACATAATATTTTATTGCTGAAAGAACAGCATTTCTGATGGATGTAACCATCAGATTTTCACTGATGATGATATCTGAAAGCACCCTATTTTAGGGCATGTGAACAAGAAAGAAGATAGTCCTTCAAATATCCTAGATAGGCCTTAAAGTTCTCCCTTTAACAAGAACTGTTAAAAGGACCCTTGTCTCAAGAAAATGTTAAATTGCCACCAGAAATTTGGAAGGGTTAATGCATAGAGTAATAATAAACATAATAAGTAAATAAATAGAAATAATAAAAATCTTGTTTTTAACAATTTGAGAAGGCATTCAGACTAGAAATAAATTTTTGTAATTTTCTAGAATTATGTGGGACAGAGCAAGACGGAGGAGAAGAATACTGGCCATAGGTATGGTCGAGGGGATTATTTTGGAATGTCTGAAGTGTATAAAGATATGTGTGTGTTGGACTTATCTGGGACTTTCTACACAATTCGGTTTCAAGCAGTGGTGAATTAGTAAGGTGGCTTTATTGTCCATAACAATACAGGTAGTCCTCGGCTTTCAATGGTTTGCTTACTGACTGTTCAAAGTTACAATGGCACTGAAAAAAGTGACATGACCATTTTTCATACTTATGACTGTTGCAACATACCCATGGTCACATGATTTACATTCAGATACTTGACATCTGATTCACATTTATAACGGTTGCAGTGTCCCAGGGTTATGTGATCACCTTTTATGACCTTCTGACAAGCAAAGTCACTGGGGAAGCCAGATTCACTTAATAACCATGTGACTAATTTAACAACTGCTGTGATTCACTTAGCAAATGTGGCAAGAGAAGTCATAACATTGGACAAAACTCACTTAACCAATTTCTCACTTAGCAACATAAATTTTGGGTTCAACTGTGGTTGTAAGTTGAGGATTACCTGTAATTCTGCTTCTCTGTGACTTAGTAACTTAGTATTTTAATTGTTACATTTTAAATTGTTAATTTTAATTATTGTCTTTTTTTAATTGGACACCACACAAATTACAAATCTGTGATACGGATAACTATATAAATATGTATAAATAAATAGATGATGATGATGATGATGGTGTTTAGCACATGGAAATATACCAATGAGTTTGGCCAAAAGTGGGGAAGAGACATGGCATGGATATTTCTTTGTTTGGACCTCTGGATTCATTCAGTTGAGAGGCTTCAAGAGACTTTATTTATTTGAACACAAAATGATATCAAAGGCCCTTATTTATCTATTATATTGAATAGTTACTTTGTTGCTTATAAGTTGAGGATGAGGCTTAAAGTAGGTCACATTATGGACATATTGTCACCCTATTTTTCTTTCTCACATGAGAAGAACGAACATCTGCAATGGATTCATGTTTCCAGAATAGTTGATGTTTTCCTATAATAAGAGCATTTCAAAGGCAAGAATCATATTCAGACCAAACATTTTTAGAGTAAACATTTTAGATTTTTGTTAGAAAATGAACTGCCTTACACTTTATCAAGGTATCATTTTTTTATTTGAAACATTTATGGCAGTTCTCAATTTGTCATATGTTCTCCAAGAATGTATGTGGGTTGCCATCTGCACAATATGTATAGTGATTTTATAATATAGTATTAAAATAATGATGCATGATAGGTTTACTAATTCAAATTACATACATACATACACACACACACACACACACACACAAATATAAAAATATAGCTTCTTTGGAGATGCAATACTTAAATATAAAAATGAAGCAAAACAACAAAATGTAACGTGTCAAAAACCTTAACAACAAAAGAACAGAAATAGTAGTCTTACTATCCCAAAAATCAATAATTCTAATCAAGCTATTTTAGAACCTGGGTCAGAAAACTGAATAAGCCTATCCTGGAATCTTAAAATATGGTGATGAATAAAGGCAATTATTAGTTGACAATGTGCTGTCTATCCATAAATTCCCAAAATGCTGCTCTATGATGATGCATGAATGCTACTACTTCTCTTTGGCTATTATGTAGGAAGTACAGGTAACCTAGGAGAATTACCAGTGCAATTTAATGACATCTAAATTCCAAAAAGTCCAATCGGGTTTATTTACAGAAAGTGAGAACAGATTTGTAACCATATGTCAGTGCTTTTGAACCTCATTCAAAATGGCTCTAGGTTAACTCAGATTTCCTTCCAGTAAAGTTCAACTTATTAAAATATATTCTTGCCCTACTTCCTTCTCAATCCATTTCAAGTGTCAAAGGAATTTGACTTTGCTTCCAAAAGCTCAGATCCAATGAGTTAGTTACTCTCTAGGGTGCCACAAACCTCTCCAGCAGCAAGGAAATCACTGTACACCTCTGAAGTATGCACTTTGATTTGTTTTTTTTTAAAAAGTAACACTCATATATCAAACAAATAGCTAGCTCACCATTTATTCAGTCCCTGCCATATAATCTAATATCACATTGTTAGGAAATAGTTGCTGTTTGCCTTGACAATCCAACATTTCCCAGACTCAATCATCTGTCCTAACAGGGTTGATGAGAATAAAAAAAAACCCTTGTTTGTGACAATTAAACTGAGCAAGTGCAACTTAAAGCCCTACAAGTTGCAAACCAATATCTCCTGGGTAATTCACCAAATCAAATATGCTTTGTAAATGTATTAGAATGCCCTTAACCAAATCAGAACAAGAACAAGCAGAATAGAACACATTAGCACAATTAAAATCATTTGCAGAACACATAAAGCAAAATCTTATCGGGGATGCCGTACTATAGTTTATTAATAATAAAAAATCCAACTAACAAGTAGAAAGATATGAAACACCTATAGCACTGTCACAATAATTCAAAACAAGACACCTACTGACACTTATCAACAGTACAATATAAGTGGTAGAGGGCAGAAAGCTCTTCAGGACTTTCTGAATGCCAGCAGGCTCCCAATTTCAGGAAGATGTTCCATAGGTTAGGCACAGCAATGGAGAAGACAATAGACTTTTAGGATCCTAGAAAATCATATTGTCTAATACATAGGATCTGGTGTATGACAAACTAAACTCTGAGGTTGGCAATTTCCACAAAGAATAGATTTATTGGATATGTTATATTGGCCCAAGCTGGTAAAAACTGACTCTGAATATTCCTGTGGTTTTCACCTGATTAAAAGTAAAAGTTTGTTACTTTCTCAAAACAATCAGTCACATGGTTCAATTAGGATGCTCTCCAGTTGCTAGGTGACTTCAGTCTTCTTCTTCTGAGCAGCTGCAGGAATGGCCTTGGTTTCCACAAGAAAGTATTTTGTTTTGGCTACACCCCAACTATCTTTATTCTCCACTCCCTATCCTTCTTCCCTGGTGTGTCAGCTCTGAAGTCTCAAAAATGGCCTCAGTCAGGCCATCTTCAGGGTTGACACCCTGTTTGATTTTGTTGAGCAAGCAGAGATAACAGAAGATGGAAAATTCCTTGAATAATCTTGAGCCATGTACGTTTTTACAGATGGCAGTCACATTTTGAAATGTACCCAGAACCTAACCAATAATCACTGCAATCACACAGTGATGGTGTTACATGAGTATGCTTATAACGATCTGTATTATTGCATTTTGGACCAGCTATAAAGTATTCAAGGGTCTTTAAGGACCCATGTAAAAATACATTGCAGGAATCCAGGCAAAAGGACTTCAAGGTACAAGTGAGCAAAATCTGGGCCTCCTAAAAGAGGAAGTGGGACAACTGACACACAGATGGATTTGTGCAAAGGTTGTTCTAGCCATGGTAGCATTTCAGTCAGGAATTGAGTGTCCAGGTGGATACCCCAGATTCTGAATGAGGCAGTCCTGCCTCATGCAGGTCTAAAAAAAGGAAAATCTCCTGCACTGGGTAGTCCCCAATCCATATCCATTTGATTTTGCTTCGCTTAAAGACTGAGGTTTTATTCCCTGCCCCCAGCCATCCGGACAGCCACAACCTTCAGACCCAGAATTAGAACTTGATATTTTAACAAGTTAGGGTAAACTGGATTTAAGTAATTAATATTAAGGAGTGATTTAGTCAAACAGACACAGACTATTTTGTACCACATAATCTAGAGGGTTTTTGTTTTCAATATTCAGAAAAAATATTTTCTCAGATTTGATGCTTGTTGTCTAAAGCCAACTGCATATGTTTTACTTTTTCTGTAGAATTGTTGCTTTTTCAAAAAGTCTTTGTATGTTAGTCCGCTGTTAAAGAGAGATAAGTAACAAATGCAGCTTGTTTCTCTTATCCTAAATATTTTCTCAGGCAAAGGCAAATGCTATGGATCCAGTCTGCAAGTGGGAATAACTTTGACTGCCAAAAAATGGAAAAGGGTGCATTAATGGTAATTAGCCTGGAATAACTATTAAGAACAAATTAGTACTTTTTAAAGGTTAGCTTAAGCTTTGTGGTTAAATCAGCTTATTTTTTTATAAAACATGCTCAATTCCAACTCATTGAGCAACCACTGAAACATCAACATGTTCCTTTGTCATTTGCCTCAAGTCAAGTTATCAAATAATAACTTAAATACTAATTATAGAGTAATAGCAGAGTTCTTTAGTTTGAAGAAAAGTAAGTTTGATTATGAAGTAATCAAACACGCATCTTGAATGACCTTTTTTAAAAAAAAAATTTGGATTTTAATCAGTTCAGTAGAAGGTAGGATTCCATAATAGAAAATTCTATGGGGAAAGGATTCCTGAAAAAGGGGACATTAAAAATGCAATAGGAAATGATTTTAGAGGATTTCCAGTAGTGCAAACGGAAAAATAGGGGATATTTATAAACATCTATATAGGGGCACAGAGATTTTAGTGAAGATCTGGGGGGGTGAGAGGGGACATATAAAGAGATGGAAAGAGAAAGGATGACCAATGAGAAATAAATATAGGTATTACAGAATAGTAAAGTATGTTAGAAAAGCTAAAACTCAGGATCAGGTGAGGTTTGAATAGAAAATTAAGTTTTAAAAGTACTTATTCAGATATGTTCAAAAGAGAAAGAAATGAATTACGGTATTATCTGCTAAAGAAAGATGGCAAAATATCAACAGGTAGGAAATACCTGGAGATATGCCCAAAGCAGCAAATGCTTTCCTGTAAACTTGAAATAAGACACCACATTCTGGAAGTTATCAAGCTATAACTGGCTGCAGTTTGGGCTGCAGAAATAAAACCCACAACAAAAATTTGGACAACCGCTTGAGATAAAACAAATTAATTCTACTCTCTATAGTTCTGTGGGCACAATATGAAATCATTCCTTTTCAGCAGTGCTTTAGCCCATGTGAGATGGTCCTAAGGAATCCCTAAGTCACGTGCTTGTTTGTTGTTCTCTCTGTAGGGAATCAAGGATGGGGTGAGGGAGAGAGAGGGAGAGAGAGAGGGAATGAAAGGGGGGGAGGGAGAGAGTGGGAGAGAGAGAGAGAGATGTACTTCTCTGGAAGAGAGAACAATATCTAATTGTCACTGCTTCTATCTGATCAGACATATTTTTCCTGGTTGCACAATTTTGTTGTATGTGTCCTACCTATGGTTGAGGTTTTGCACAAATTTTTCATGAATACCACTACTATCTCTATTATAGTATATTATGCAATTTTATTGCATTTTATTTAAAAATAATAATTACAGACTTATATATTTTACTGCTGTACTTTCTGTCTTAACAGCCCTAATGAAGAATCAGTGATGATATGCTAATGTAGATGATTTCATTGAGGGCTGCATCAAGGTTATGCTTGACCTCTGGGGGCTGGGATGGGTATGGTCATGGTGGGCATGGCCAGCTTGACATCACTCATGTCAGGCCTGCTTGTGGTGGCCCAAGTGCTCTGTCAGTGAAAACAGACTCCTGAGCTCTATTTTCGGCTGCAATGGCCTCCTGCAACTCTCTGCCAGCAAAAATGGAGCTCAGGAGGGCCACACGGTGCTGGATGGCATCCTGAAAACCTCTGCCAGCAAAAAAGGAGTTTGGGAGGGCTGCATGAAGCCTTCCTGAACTCCATTTTCATTGGTAGAGGCACCATGGGCCAGTCTTTCATTGTTTCAGGATGGTCCCATGGGCCAGATCTAAGCACCCGGTAGGCTGGTCCTTGAATTTGACACCCCTGGTGTATATAACGGTGATAGATTTAGTTATCCTCCAGATTTTTGCAGACAAAATCTGCTAACTTTTGCTCTGACTTTCCTTAAAAGGAAACTGTACTCCAACAGTTTACCCTGAAAATATAGATATTCTAACTCAGAGGTCACCAACCAGTGGTCCGCGGACCACTGGTGGTCTGTTATAAAATTTTGGTGATCTGCAGTGCACCCGAATCTGCGTGTGATATCAGCAATGGAGGGACTGATGCGCACAGGGAGGGAGGGTAGCACGTGGGGGATTGCAGCATTGGAGCCCTTCCCAGGTGTTCCCTGGCCTGCGAGGGGGTGGGGGGAAAAGAACCTCTGAACTGGTGCTGGATGGTGGGAATCTGATATCTGGAGGCTGACAAGCCACGTGCTGAAGACCAGAAGTTCAGAAGTTCCTTTCCCCCCACTCCCACCCCCAGGGACAGAGGGAGAGAGAAAGAGAGAAAGAGGGAGAAATGGAGACAAAGAAAGAGAAAGAGGGAGAAAGGGAGAAAGAGGGGGGAGGGGAAAGGAGAGAGAGATGAGAGAGGGGGAAGAGAAAGAGATATGAGAGATCCCGGTGTTTTGCTTTCTGTGGGAAATGGGTCCAAATAACTCTTTGAGTATTTAAGGTTGCAGAAACAGGCAGCCAAGCTAAGTGCCTGAAGGACCCCATCCCGTCAGTGGGAATCCAGGCACTTTGGCAAGCAGCATGCTGGATTCATATTAGTGGTCGATGGGATTTAAAATTATGAATTTGGTGGTCCCTGAAGTCCAAAAGGCTGGAGACCCCTGTTCTAACTGAAGGGATTGTAAGAAGAGAAAAGCTGGTTTTATTTTTCTGACCTCTCACATAAGAGGCAATCCTTTCAATCAACTATCCCTTCTAAGCCACAAAGATATGCTGGTAAGAAAGATTAAAGTTATTCCAATCAATTCATTAAAATAAACCTCTTCTAAATATGTGACTTCTATGCCTAAATGTAATTTTGCAGAGTCAGAAAGATGAACTATCTTCCATCAACCTAATATTTGAAGCTTCTCCTGCATATTTACATTTTTTCTGCCTTAAACAAAACTATTGCAAATGGAAAGAAAGAACAAAGGAAGTGCTCAGGAGAAAGGCCTTATACTAGGAAATATAATATGTTTATTTAGGATTTCTATTTTTCTAATTTATATTATATACAAATTATGGCTACCAAGTAGGAAGGCATAAAATAAAAAACATGCCTTCCTACTTGGTAGCCATAATTTATATATAATATAAATTAGAAAAATAAATATCCACGGTAAAAATTATATTTACACAATAAGTAAACAGCAGCACGAATCATGTGCATATCCTGAAAACAACTCTTTTTATACCTGTTGTGATAAAGTGATGGAATAAAACATGTGAAAGAAACAAAATCAAATATACTGTTGCAGCTAAATCAGAGGTGGTATTCAGCAGGTTCTGACCAGTTTTGGAGAATCGGAAGCGGAAATTTTGAGTAGTTCAGAGAACTGGCAAATACCACCTCTGACTGGAGATTTTACAGTATCCTTCCCCTGCTACACTCACCAAGCCACGCCCACAGAACCAGTAATACAAAAATTTGAATCCCACCACTGAGCTAAATGAGCTATGGACTGCAATAACAGAATAAAAGAACATGGATAAACTAGATTTCCTCTGCCCCCCTCCAGCACACCAGCTAACATGGAGCATTGTTGAATATTTAAATGCACTTTAAAGCCCTTACAAGAGAATGCAATGCCCAAGTTCAAGAAAATCAATCAACAATTACACCAAACAGCCAAAGTTATTCTTAGCTTATTTTAGTTGGCTCTTTGAAAAGCAAACAGCACTGAAACCTTGGCTGGAGAGGGAGGGGGAGAGATATGATGAAATCTCATTTTTCTGGATCCCAATTTTTCATGCAGTCATCCAATTTTCTTCTGCGACTTATATTATTTGTGTAATTATGTCTCACATAAGTGGCAGAAATGAGCACAAATGAAATAAACACTCTCGATGCTCTCCAGTTCAATGAACATTCTTGAATAATGAGGTGTATAGAGTCACCAGTCCAAGCTTTGTATCCTGATTGACCTATATGGAATCTCCTCCAATGTGCATCTCTTAGATGATCCATTCCAGTATGACTTTGCTCCAGTGAGCAAGTGACTGGCTCAGTGTATGATCCAGGTGAATTGATCTCTTATGTCTCCTTTATAATAGCATATCCCAAAGGTGCTTTTTCAACAGTTAACTGGACTTTCTTTGTTTTTCCTTGAAGTCATTTCACTTCTCATCCAAGAAGCTTTTTCTGTTCTGAAGCGACAATCCAGCAGTCCATAACAGAAAAAGCTTCTTGGATGAGAAGCAAAATGTCTTCAAGGAAAAACAAAGAAAATTCAATTGCCTTGTGAAAAGCACCTTTGAGACAACCACAACCTGGATGAGTGAGAATCTCCATAGACATATAGTAGCATGCAAAGCTTCAAGAACTTTTGGTCAAATTGTTTATTTCAGTGAAGCCGAAGCTGACACAGAAGCTGACACAGAATTTGCATGGTACAGAATTAAACCCATTTTTCTACAAATGTGAATACATATTTGATAGTCAGGTCTATTTGTTACAAATTTATAGTTAAGAAAACAGTGAATATGTAGAAGTTCAGACATTCTTCTAGTCAGTATTTCATAATACCTTCTTTGTAAGAAAAGATAGCTTTCATATATTTCCTATAGTTATCTGCAGCCAGGAGTCATTTTGGTTTTCCTTGAATCTTGAAACACTCTTCCTTATAGAAGACATCTAATTCTGAAATATTTTTTGTTGCCTTGCATGCATAACAATTACAATCTCCACACTATAATTGGTGCAGTTAGGTCTGCTATTGATCTAGCATTTGCCTCCATTTCATCCTCTGACGGAGACAACTGTGATCTAACAACATTTATCCACAACAGCATCAATGACAACTGTGGTGCTAATTGGGCTGCCTGTCAACTGTCTGACTCGTGAACCCAAAATAAGGAAACACTCTTGGGAGTTTTGAATTCCCAAAAGTAAAACTTTATTGGATACTCCATTTTGGTACTGAAGAATCAAAACCACTTCTGGTTTTCCTGTGCAGATGCTTGCCTAGTCCCCTTTCTCCCCACTCCTAGGTGATCACATTGTCCAGTTATGATCACATTGTTCTTTTGTTTTGTTTTTTTTATAAATTTTATTTGGGTTTTCACAAAGACAAAATACAAATAAAACATCTTTTTTGAAAATAGCATGGTCCCAGGTAGTCCCAGGTTATCGCTTCTTCATACAGACACAAAACTCAGTTTCATGCTCATTTTTATATTCTGTTCCATATCTTATTACCATCTTATATTTTCTAGATAGTTTTTTCCCTTTTAATTCCTCTCAACTTCGTTTTTAATTATCTCATTCCAATTCAAGTCAAACCATTATATTTATACTTTTGTCTGTCCTGTTACAATTTCATATTATCTTTTCTTATAAAGCAACTTTTCCCTGTAGTTACCAATTAGAGTATGACACCTTTTAATCCTTTAATTTTATCCATTTCAAACTCTTCTTTAAGCTTTCAATATATTTATAGCTTTAAGATTATAGCATTCAATATAATACATAAGGTCCAATCGGATTCTGCTTGGTACTTCTTAAAATAGACACTATATTCTTAAAAGAAAAAAATTATTATATATATATATGATGTGTGTGGTGTGTGTGTGTGTGTGTGTGTGTGTGTGTGTAAATAAAACACACATTTCCATTCCCAATTCAATTCTATCACTAATATGCATTAAAGTCTTATACATCTTTAACATTCTTTTCAATTAAATATCATACTTTCTTGGGAACACATAAACTTTCCATGGTTAATTTCTTTTTTTCCCCATATTTCTTACTTATATTTTTATAAATCATTAGTAATAATTAAAATGTCCCTTTTAATTCTCTCAATCATTTTAATTCATTTATTTATGAGCAAACATCCACTACATTGCAATAAATATTTATCCCCATCATATCTTCTGAAATTATTTCTATTTATTATATAAACAATGCTATCTTATGTACCTTTCCAGGATCCCCTTACAATTAAATTTTCACCCATTATCTCTGAACAAGCCAATGGTTACAATCCTTATAATCTTATATCTGTTTCCCTTTTCTCCATATGTCTTGTTTCTGTCTTTTACAATTTCTTTTCCTTGCCTTCTTCCCCTCTTCTTCTCTCGCTCCTTTTTACCCCCTTGTCCTTCTTGCTTCTAACTCTCTCATCTGTAATCCTCTTTTCTGTTGCTTTCTAATATTGTACTTATCTTTCAAATTGTCCTTCTTCTTTTTGGTGTTGTTTTTTTTAGTCTTAAACCTTTCGCTCTCTTTCCCCCCTTTTCTTTTTTTCCCACTTAAAATTATTTGATCATTAAAGATGGCTTCTTTCTTGTTCCAATCTTCTTGTTCTGCAAGCGTTTCTTGTTGCTTTCTCATAGTTCCAGATCTCCCATTTCTAAGAATTGAAACACGAAGCCAAAAGAACTTCTCCTTTCTTGTGCATCTGCTTCCATTTTTAAAGTTCCGTTTCAGTTCTTCTAAGAGTGATACCATTTTAAAAACTTTTAAACAACCACCCAGTTAATTTTAGTCATCCAGATGCAAAAACCAAAAATCACCAAGTAATCCAAAAATCCAAGGCTGTTTCTACTTGCTTTTTTTTCCACTTTCTCTTCTGGGGTTCTATTATTTTTGTTATCAAGTTTCCATTAAAATGTATCTTTGAGGAATCTTGTTAAAATTTCGCTGTGAGTTCCTTTTAATTACAGTTCCATCTTAATTAGGCAGTCTCCTCCATTTTTCCAGATCCTGCTCCTTCTAATTATTTTTCTCTTTCCAGCTTTTAAAAACTTTTAAATGTCCAGAAATCCTTATATTTCCCTTTGACTTTTTATTTTCAGCTTAGTGCCCATTTAATGTCGAAGTGGATTTTTTTTTTCAATTTCTTGGCTTAAGTCTCTTAGCTGTTTGTATAAGGAGGGAAGAAAAAACCTAATCCTTTCCCTCTCTCCCTCCTTCGCAGCTTCAAAATTTCTTTGGAAACAATGTTGTTAAGCTTAATTTCCAGGGTACCTTATTTATTGCTTTTGCTGTTTGACCACTGTCAACCAAAATTTCTCTTCTTATCTTCCTCCCTGAACTCTTTTCCGGTTGAGTTCTTCTTTTGGTGGCCATTTTTGACCACCGCTGCAACCGCCTTCAGGAAAGGAAGTAATGGCCAGCTGGGGAGGAGAGATGCTGCTTTCCTAAACCCTGCAGGCAGTCTCCCCTTCTTCACCACCTCTACGGGTGGCTTAGCCCCAAAACCAGCTGGCTCGGGCGCTCCAAGCAGTGAGCACAGATCGAAGCCTTGGAGAGACGAGTTCGGTCTGTCGCCAAAGAAGCTCAAACCGGAAGCCCACATTATTCTTTTGTTAAAGAACAGTCTACTTCCTTCTCAAACACCTGAAGCAGTGACCTTGATGATTTCCAGGCTCTCATGATCTATGCATAAACTTCTCAGCATTTCAGCCACCCTGTCCCTCCTCCTCCAGTTCATTGGCAAGTTGAATTAGCGATAGAGTTTAAAAGCATCTTGATTGTATCATATCCCACTGTAAACTGGGTTTTGAATATTGAACAATTGGGTTAATGCCCTACCGGACATAGTTGACTGCTTTTGTCCGTTGGGGAAAAACGTACGCACATAATCAGATGCATTTTGGAGCAATGCAATTTAAGATTTGTATTTGACAGTTGTTTCTCTGGAAAATGCTTACAGGAAGTGGGCAGGCAGTCTAATGAAGTGAAGACAGGGGAAAACCATGATAGCAGCCTTCCAATATTTTGAGGGCTGCCACTAGAGAGGAGGCAGCTAGAAAGTTATTTCAAAGCACGCAGAAGGCCAGTCAAGAAAACATGGAATGGGGAGAAGCGGAGCTTCGTCTCGGTGTACAGCTGCGTATTTGGGGCTCTGAGGATCGCAGCTGATATTTTGCCGCTGGTCGGGTCCTAACGGACCTTAAACCGCTCCCGTAGAGATGGAGGGATTGAGAAATGGGCACAGTCCCAGGATCCCACACGAGTATCAGCAAATCTTCTGTTTATCCGGCGAGAAGCCCTTTTTGCTGCAGTGGAAAGGCAGCCTCCAAAGCTGCGAAGCCGGGACAGCTCGAAAAGAAAGTGGCTGGATGCGAGTGGTGTGGTTGGGTTGAGAAAGCTTTGCTAATGTACATTGCTGAGACCTGAAAGGAATCCTGAACAAAGAAAAACCTGTGACTTTATTTGTTGTCTTGACTGGAATTGTTTAAGCGGCGGTCTTTTTTACAAGTGTGTCAAATTGGAGGCTTGATTCTTTCTTACTACTTCTTTTTCTGAGACTTTAAATGTGATTTTGTAGGTAACCAGATTGAATTTTTTCGTTAGTATATATATTTCATGGCTTCTTTATGATTTTTTTCATTTCATTAGGTAGAGACCCCTTTTGATTTTTATCTTTCTTTTTCTCTGAAGTTTTGTATACATTACTCTCTCTTTCTGCGTGGGGAGGGGAATGTATTTAAGAGATTGCAACACTCCAACTAGAGCTTTGGAAATAAGTACTTTATTTGAACTGGGGAGAAATGATATAACTACTCCCTCTCAAGACATTTAATGTGATAAGATGGAGGAGAGCACAGAAAAAATATTATTACATTGTTTCCTGAGACTCTTATCATATTTCAAACACTTGAGCTTGGCTTGAAGCTGCTGGAAGAGACGGCATAATAAGAGCCTTGGAATAAAATAAATTTAAAGTGCAGTGCTGCAGTTCATTATATACTTGTGAAATCTTTACTCGGCCAGCCTTTTTGTATATTTTTAACTCTAGTAATATTTTATTTCTGCTTTTTATCTTTATCCTTTTTCTTCTTTGGTTTTGGGCCCTTCCTTTTTTACTGATTGGATTTATTCTATTTTGGATCGATAATTGCTATTCTATTCAGATGGACTTGAAGGTCAAAAAGAATTTGAATTTTTTGAAGCATTAAAATGGAAAAAAATAAAGATGAAAAAAAGTAAGAAGGTGTTCAATGAATAGAACTGTGTGTTTTTGAATTGTTTTTGGTGACTTTTGGGAACTCTTTGGAAATTTTTATTTGACAAAGGATGTAAATATTATGGGTCGTTTAATTTTTTTTTTTTTTCACAATGCCATTACTATGATGAACTGAAAATGGAAATTTATAAGAATATGAACAAGAGAAACAAGAGGAAGTTCTTTTGGCATCTATTTTTCGTTTCTTAGAAATGGCAATTTCTACATATGAGAAACTACAAGAACAAGAAGACTGGATGAATGAAGAAATCCAATCCGAATGAACAAGCAACTTTAGTTGGGAAGAAAGGGGAAAGGACGAGAAAGAGAATGGAGAATTTAAGATTAAAAAAAACAAACAAAAAAGAGGGAAAAAGGTGAAAAAAGTGGATGACAAACATCAGAAGCAACAGGAAAGAAGAATACACAAGAGGGTGGAGATTTAAAGACAAGGGGCTAAAAAAGGGCATAGAGTCGGAGAGCAAGGCGAGGAAAGAAGGAAGAGAAGCTACAAGGTTTGACTAACAAGATGTAAGAAACAGAATTTATTCTAGGATATGGGTTAAAACATATAGAATCGAAAAAGAGATTCTGCAAAGTGACTAAGATTGTGTTGTTGTTTCGTATTATGAAATAATGTTACAAAATTCGGCAATAATATATGATTTTAAAAACGGGACAAAAATATTAATGTTAATTTAGCGAGAATTTTTCTTTCTTTAAATAAAAATAACATGAATCAAATATAGAGAGAGAACTTGAATTATAAGAAATCGGGAACATTAATGTCACTGTTATATACTTTAAAACATAAGGTGAAATAGGGAGAGTAACTAACAGCCAAAATTATAAAGTGTTCCCATAGAAGCATGATAATTTATTTAGAAAGGATTGTGTTAAATGGTTAAGACTTAAGATAATAATTACTTTTTTAAATGATATAATTTTATTGCTAGGGATTGTTGTTTAATTTATATTATATATTTAAAAAAAAAATTTTTTTTCCCCTTGTTTCAAATATTGAGTCTTCTTTTAGATGTACGACGCAGAATCTGAATGAAAATTATTGTGTTATGCTAAGCTTTAAACTAGGAAGATAAGTATGATAAGGCATTATACTCCAATCGGTCATACAGTTAAGAAATTTGTGTTAATGAGAAAAGATAATAGACAGCTGAACAGGACAGACAAAGATATAAGTTATAATGATTTAAAATTGAGATGAATAATATATAGAATTAAGAAGTGAAAGAGGGGAGAAGCTTATATAGAAATGTAAAAATAGTGAATAAGACATTGGAATGCTATATAAAAGTAAGCATGAACTTGAAACTTATGTCTGTACAAAAAGATTAACTCGGATCAAAAACTGCCGTCAAAAAGAATTTTCATGTATTCTTATGTTTCTTATGTTTTGTGTTTTGTTTGTATATGTTTGTTTGTTAAAAATTAATAAAATTCTTTAAAAAAAAAAGAAATAATGGATGGAAACTGATCAAGAAGAGTTTCAACCTAGAAATAAGGAGAAATATTCTGACAATGAGAACAATCAACCAATGGAACAGCTTGCCTTCAGAAATTGTGGGAGCTTCATTACTGGAAGCTTTCAAAAAGAGACTGGACTGTCATCTGTCAGAAATGGTGTCAGGTCTTCTGCTTGGGGAATTGGACTAGATGACCTACAAGCTCCCTTCCAATGCTGATTATCTGTTATCTGGATATTGGGCCACTTTAGATACCAAACCTGCTGTCCTTGAACATGAAGCCACAATTAAGATTTGGCTGCCCGAACACCAATTTGTGGTTCACAGCCACACAAATTTTATCTGCCATATAAGTCACTTAAAGCACTTTGCCATAAATCAGTATTCACCTGTGAATACTGCATAATACTTTGTGCATCATGAAAATGCTGGAGTTCACAGTATCAGATCGTTTTCAACCTATTCTCACTATTACATAGTAAATTAAGAGATAATGAGATCTAATAGTTAATGACAATCAGATGGAGGAGACACCAAAACCCAATCTCTTGCTCCCTGCTCCCTGTCTTCTTCAACCACTGAGTAGGCAGGGTTTTCCTGCTCAGTTTGAGAACAGGGGCTTCTGACCAGTTGGCAACATGAGGTGGAAAGGATGCCTGAATTTTGCCTAAATTAGGCATCCACAAAGTCAAAAGATGCTTTGTGCCTTTCAGACTGCTGGTCCATAGTTGCAAACTGCATAACATATAACAAATGTGAAATGTTCTCCTATTATGTTATCCTCAGGCCCACAACACAACCAGTTTGACTGTGGTGGCTGGTCTGCTGGCATGTCCGGATTATTATTACATTCTAAGGACTCTATTTTGTGGGGAGGGTCACCTTCTCCTCCTCTAAGCCCCCATCCCTAGATTGTTAATGAGCTAGAGGGGACAGACAGTGTAAAATGTCACCACCTATACCTCCTCTCCTTGTCCAAGAGGGAAAGAATTCCTCTTCCAGCAGTGGGCCCTATCACAGCTTCACCTATACCAGCATGCAAGGAGAAGTTGGCATGACACTAATACCAAGCCTTATAGCAGCTACCCTCCCCTCTTCTCTTGACCAGCATTGGCATTGCCTACCCTTCTACTAATCCTTATTGTTCTATATGTAAATGGTTGAATACTAGACTACAGTTCTGATTGGTCCAATAAAGTAAGAAGTGGATTGGTTCACTAGGAACCAATCCAAAG
>BHFT01020506.1:0-29504 GCA_004320025.1 Laticauda laticaudata | reverse complement strand
TCATAACTATGTATATACTTATACCTATTATCTTGTAAGCGATTGACAAATCAAATCAAATCAAATAAATAAATAAATAAATAAAATATACAGTGTATCTCTGCCAAGAAGACCCTTTGGACATAAAGCTCAACTTGAAAGAAATGTTATTTATTTGTATTGTATTATCAGGATAGAGCTCTGTGATGGCCTAGTGGTAAAGACGCTTGCCTCCTCTTGGAAGGTGGGAGTTCAATCCTAGGTAGCAGCCAAAGTTTCTCTCCTAGGGTATGAATAAAAAATATCTGCTGCAAACTCCATGAGGTGACAGGAAGGGCAGCTGGCCAGTAAATGCTCAGCTCAATCCAGTAGCCCCAACTCTACCCTAAATTAAGGTATTGCAGGATCATTAAAAGGGACCTTTTTATTTTATTATCAGGATGTTTAATGTAATGCGTTCTTCTTATGTTAGAATCCATAACAGATCCATCACAGAATATCCATAACAAAATCCCTATGGAGATTTTTCTTTTTCTTAGTATTTACAAGTAAACTGCTCGACATGATGCATGTACTGAGATGACAAATCTGAGCATGGCTTGAGATTCTCCTAGCTATTAACACTATAGCCTTCATAATTTTTTTTATGTTGTGCTCTTGGCTATAAAGAACAAAAAACACCAGGAATAAATCTTGCCACCAAAATGTATGTGTCAGAAAAATCTTTTGTAGCAATAAATTATGGTGAGCAAAGAGACTGGAACCAATTTTGCAAATTAAGGCCTAGTAAAAGTTGTCAATTTCTTAAATCCCTGGTTTTTAAAACCACGTAATGAAGGATTGTTAAAGAAAAAATATGGGCATTGGTGGCATGTATTAGCTGAAGAAATGAAAAGCACCTGCAAAAAAACAATAAAAAAGAGTAAAAGGTAAAGTAAAATTTGATTTGTGTTGATTTCATGGACATCAAGAAATCCTTTTTCTTTTAGGTTTCCTTTTCCTTTTCCTCTCCTTTCTTCAGCCACCCTTACAGTTTGAGCATACTCTGTAGTCTGCGATCTAAATGCTAATCTGCCCAACACCAGAAAATACTGAAAATCAGGCTGAACTAACTTTTTTTTTAAATCATTGTTGAACGAGCTTTCCTCCTCCTGGGGTTCCCACAGATATGTATACTTCATTTCTCAGGATTCCAAGCCAGCATAGTCATTGCTGAAAGGTGAAAGGTGAAGTATTCGCACAACAAGAAAGAGCACACTGATTGGAGAAGACTGCATTAAACCATTTTAGTAACATAAAGAAGATTACATTACATTTAGTTACATTAAGAAGACATGCATCTCAAGAGGCCTTGAGATTAGATGTCTCAATAAGCATTCTCACAATTCTAGTTATGGTATTTTGGTGAGATGGCAATACCCGGAAAAACTGCTTGGGACATAAAATCTCTCTTTCTCCTGACTCTGAAACAATCTGTGTGCACTGATGTATCCATTGAATTTTGTTTCTTGCATGGGGAACATATCTCTCTATATATCCAGCTTCTTCCAAAATTTGCAAAGTATCTCAGTCTTTTCCATTGGAGATGCTTGCAGTCCCTAGGGCTTTTTACATGAGCTAACATTTGCTCCAAGGTCATCCAATGAAATTCAGAGATAAACAAGAGTAATGATGTTCTTATGTTGGTCCCTGCAGCTACAGTTCCACAACCCAGATTAGCACCCCAGGAATAGCAAGTGACAAGGGCAGCTTTGCGAAGATTTACCAAGGGCCAATGGCAGTGGTGGTATTCAGCTGGTAGCAAGGATTTGGTGTGGGTTGCCGAACCGGTAGTAAGTTCTGGCTGGCCATGACCCCGACCCACTGGCGCGGTCACTACTGGCTCGCTTGCCCTGCCTGCCCAATGCTCTCTTGCCCCTCCCGCTTGATGCTTGACCCTTAAAGTATTTCTTTCTTTTTTTTCCCCTCCCAACAATCAGCTGTTCATACGATTAACTGTGCCGGGATTCCCCTTGCTGAGGCACAGGAAGGCAAGAAATGGAGAGAGGAATTCAGCCCCCCCTCCATTTTTTGCCTTCCAGAAGGAAGGCCTCCATTTTTTGCCTTCCTTAAAGGAGCCTTCTTGGGAGCAGAAACGCCTCCCCAGAGGCTCCTCTGAGGCCAGGAAGCTCCCAAAACAGAGCGTAGAGGGGTATTGCGTGTCCCTCCCATGCTCTGCTTTTGGCTTCCTGAGGCCCAGAAGAGCCTTCTGAGAGCAAAAATGCCCCCCCCCAGAGGCTCCTCTGAGGCCCAGAAGGCCCCAAAAATGGGTGGGGGGGGTGGCTGCAAAAAANAAGAAGAAGAAGAAAAAAAAAAAAAAAGAAGAAGACATGCCCACCCAGTCACATGGCCACGCCCACCAAACAACGCCCACCAAGCCATCCCCACAGAACCAGTAGCAAAAATTTTTGAATCCCACCACTGGCCAATGGAATTTGTATGCTGTCACCAGAACAGCTACCATATCTACCACATCTATTACAGAGGTGGTATTCAACAGGTTCTGACCAGTTCTGGAGAACCAGTCGTGGAAATGTTGAGTTGTTTGGAGAACCGGCCAATCCCACCTCTGACTGGAGATTTTACAGTATCCTTCCCCTGCCACCACTGAACCGCTACCATAAGAATAGAAAGAGAAAATATATTTCCCTGTTTAAATGTCCAAATTTTCTCTTCATTTATTTAAATGTTGGGCATTTTTACAGCAAATATTTTGCATGGAGCAAATTATTAGAAGATGAAAAAAAAGCTTGATGAAATTCTTCTTCATCCTGAACAGACTGGTGATTTTTCCTTCAGGAGCTGTTTCCCCACCCCCACCCCAAAGTCCCTTGAAAAAAACAAAACAAAAGCAGAACCAACATTTCCCCTGGAAATGGACAGATAAACAGAGTTAATTTAAATTGGCCTACTCATCCCCATTCTGCACTATATACTCTTTATTAAATCATTTTCATCATTCTCTTGGGGTGACTGCATTGACATGTTAAACCTTTTCAGTTGGAAAATTGTGCTTATTCCCAGTTTAGCATTGGGATCGAAATAGGAAGTTTATAATATTATGATGGTGCCACACATAAAGATACGGACTCAAGGGTATTTTTGTTGATGTTGGCAAATAATATTTTGGGGTGTGTGTGTGTGTGTGTGTGTGTGTCTATCTGTCTGTCTGTCTGTCCAGTACATCAGAAAGCAGAAACAGCTATAAATTTTAGGAGATCAGGAACAGAAACATTAATTGTCTACTTCTTAACTGAAGAAATAAACTTGTCATCATGTCTGAGATGATCCCATGGCAAGCCTTTCAATATGAACTTGGTACACACCGGAGCAGCAATTTCAACACAGGTTGATTGCTCTGAGTTTGGCATCTAGACCATTTCATCAACTCCCTGGTAGTAGAATAGGTTGATGAGTTTCTATTAAAAGAAACCATGGTGTTTGAGATAATGGGATGTTAAAATAAATTCTTTTTGTTTTATATTCTTGAGTGCTTTTGCTTAAAAAGTGTATCCTCTCTCATTGAGCGTTGGCCTCTTTCCAGCAGATAAAACAGAAATCAGAACAGAGGAAGATTTATAGAGACAAACATCATTTGAAAGATCTCCTGACAAAGAGGGAAATGGAGACACATCGCTAACGACATTGAAAATCCTATTGGAGTTGTTTGTTGTGACGGGCTTCCATAAATGGTGCAATAACATAATTATAATAATTGTATTATTATTTTATTTCAAGTTTGGGACCAAACAAAGGGGAAGAATAATCTGATCACTGTGACAATCAGTATAGAAAATGTGATGTTTCGCTATCTTTCAATTCTAGATTGGCTCCCTTAGGACTTTGTGAAATCAGATATTGAACCTTGAGGCCATGTTGTTTAAAGCTGAGTGCGATGCCTTTTTTCCAAGCTGAATTTAACCATCCAGGAGGATCAGAGCGGTCAAAGAGCCCTCTGAAAAAAAATTCAATTTACCCCAACATATAAGAGAAGTATATAGGAACCTATAAAAGCAAAACCTGACTCAAAACATAAGAGAAAAATTGGGTACATTCTTGGCCAGGCAGAAAAGGAGCCTTGAAATTTCTTTCACTTGAACTGCTTCAATGAATCTGAGATCTTCATAGAAATAAATTGGGAAGTTACACAAGAAAAAAGCCAATCACTCTATTTCTGAATATATGAATCATCGTTCTCCACTCCTTGCAAAGTAGAGGATTGCATTAGCAGTCCTATAGGGCCAGGCTGTGAATGTCACCTTTGTACACTTTAAAAAGAAAGGGATGAATACAGGAGTGGGATCCTACCAGTTCGCACCTATTCGCTAGAACCGGTTGTTAACATTCTAAGCAGTTCGGAGAACCGGTTGTTAGAAGAAATTACTGGCCTAATCCTGTAAGGAAGACAGGAAGGAAACATTCTGGTGTTGCTTACAGAAACTGCCTCTCCGTTAACCCTTATTATATTCTTGGCAGGACTAGACTTCCTATCTCAGGAATGTCTCTGGAATTAATTTTTCCGCTTCTTTGCTGGTACTTTGTTGTGTGGAGTGACCATTCAAAGTTAATGGCACTGTAAAAAGTGACTTATGACCATTTTTCACACTTACGACTATTGCAGCATTGCCACAGTCATAAGCGGCCAGGCGAGGAGATGCGTGCCTCAATGTGAGTGATATTGAGTTGGCCACGCCCAGCCAATAACATGACCACCAAGCCATGTCCACCCAGTCACATGACCACCAAGCCATGCCCACCACCTAAGCCACGCCCACAGAACCAATTGTTTAAAAATTTGAAACCCACCCCTGGATGAATATCGTCCTTTCATTCTCTTTTAAGTAGACATCAGTGTATCGAAACAACCTGGAGGGTATCTGACTTGCACTGAAGCCACAATTTTCTAATTAACAATTACAGGTAGTCCTCAATTTACAACAGTTCGTTCAGTGAGCATTCAAAATTACAGTGGAACTGAAAAATGACCGTTTTTCACAGTTACAACTTTTGCAACAGCTCCATGACCATGTGATCAACATTCATATATTTAGCATGTTTATGACTGTTGCTGTGTCCCAAGGTAATGTGATCACCTTTTGCAATCTTCTGAGAAGCAAGGTCAATTGTGAAACCAGATTCACTTAACAACCAGGTTACTAATTTAACAACTGCAGTGATTCACTTAACAACTGTGGCAAGAAAGGTCTAGAAGGTGGCAAAACTCACTTAAATGTCTCATTTAACAACAGAAATGTTGAGCTCAATTGTGGTCATAAGTCAAGGACTAGCTTTAATGGAAGAAGCTTTCTCAAAGCGTGTGCTTTGGAAACAAATCACCTTTCAGTAGTATGGGATATTAACATATTTTCCCAACAAATACTATAGAACTAAGCAGTGGCTGAGACTGAATATAGTTTGAGTATAAGTAACCTCTGGCCTTAATCCCATTTGCTCTTCAGCCAGAAGCTCATTCTGAAGGAGCCAGTCTAGAAGATTACACTGTTAGTGACAAGAGTACTATTAGCACCTGTATTTTGGACAGCTAAGTCACATGAATTGACTAAATCATTTTCTTTTTTTAAAAAAAGATACATGCCGTTGTCTGGAGCCAGTCTTCACAAGGTGGCAAGCATGATAAATATGTCTGTTGACAACTGACATGTGCCAATTATTGTTTCTATGTTCTTTAAAATAGCTTTATGTAATTTTTTTTTTAAACTTAAATACTAACTCCCCCACATAATTATTATTATTGACTGTGTGAGCTTTATCAAATTCAACTCATTTCGCTTTGGCTAGAACACCGTTCCAATCGAAGTTTGGGATTAAACATCTGTCTAGAATGCTTCATTGCAGCATTTGCAGTATCTCCTGAGTCACAATGGTCATTTGATGAAAAATGTGCTATAGCTCTGGGGCATCCTCAAGTCACCACTTGATCTTGCTGTTAACAATTATCCGCTCCCAAATCCCCAAAGCAACAAATGGATGGCTTGCTCGGGATTTCTTCAACTCAACCTCTTGGGTCCCTGTTTGTAAACTGAGACTCGTGCACATGAAATGGCATCATAGCATTTCTTGGGAAGATGATGAGCTGGATGGCTGTCCTAGGGCTCATTTCTTCTTTCCAAAAGCTTTAGAAATAATCATGACAGACATGTTGCCATCTAACCGACATCTGCAGCATCAGTCATTTTGAAGGAGGCAGTAAATAATAAAAGCCTTGCCTAAAGAAGAACGGGAAATGGGAACAAAAGCACTCTGGAAAGTAAGTCTGAATTGAGAGGGAGAAAAGGAGAGGGAAGGTGGATTGAGAAGACCTCTATAGGAAGGATTAAATGAAAAGGGGAGATGAAAGAAGAAAAAGTGAAAGGATTGACACACAAAAGGCTAGCTAGCTATTGATAAAATACAGCAACCTTTGTCAACCTGGTGCTTTCCAGATGTGTTGAAAGAACAGTTGCCATCCTTCCTTGCTGGCATCTCCAGCCAATATCTACAGCTGTGCCTTTGCTGATGTCATATTTGACACTAACCTTCTAAAGATGATGACTGCCCTGAACAGAGAAATTAATATGAGAGCATTCCCTTTTAAAAGTGTCCTTCTCCCAAATGTTTTAGGCCCTGTGGTTTTCAACAACTTTTAAATTGACCCAATGCAGGCCAAAGAAAATCAGAACAACACAATTCACACCCACCTATGCCTCCCATAGGGTGCCATTCAGTAAAGTAAACTGGATGTGACTAACTAATAATGCTCACTTCCAGTTTGAGAAGTAAAGCCATGTTTGTTAGATTAAAAACTGAACATATATTCCAGGTCACAGACAGAGGCAGGATTCAATTTTTTTTAACAACCGGTTCTGTGGGCGTGGCTTAGTTGGTGGACGTGGCTTGGTGGTCATGTTATTGGCTGGGTGTGGCCAACTCAACATCACTCACATTGAGGCACGTATCTCCTTGCCTGGCCTCTCATGACTGTAGGGATGCTGCAACAGTTGTAAATGTAAAAAATGGTCATAAGTCACTTTTTTCAGTGCCATTGTAACTTTGAACAGTCACTCCACACAAGCAAAGTACCAGCAAAGGAGGGGAAAAAAAACTCCAGAGAAGTTTCAGAGACAGGAAGTCTAGTCCTGCCAAGAATGTAATAAGGGTTAATGGAGAGGCAGTTTCTGTAAGCAACACCAGAATGTTTCCTTCCTCCCTTCCTTACAGGATTAGGCCAGTAATTTCTTCTAACAACCGGTTCTCTGAATTGCTTAGAATGTTAACAACCGGTTCTAGAGAATAGGTGCAAACCTGTAGAATCCCACCCCTGGTCACAGGTCCTGGGAAGGTGTGCTATCCTTGCCAGCAAAAGCAAACTGGAGGAATTCTTTCTCGTTGCTGCTTCACTTTTCTCCATGAAGCTGCATAAAAGATACTGGCATGCGGCTTTTAACGCTCATCCACATTCTGCTTTAATAATGAGGTCAGGGACTGGTCCTGTCCTCATAGCTTTAGGGTAGATTCCCCTGGTGACACTTGCTAGAGGACACCCCCCCTCCACAATCACTCTCCCTAAAGGAGAAGGCAGATTTTGGCAGATAGTTGGCCCGTATGTCAAAACCTGGTCCCTTTTTTTGTAAAAAAAAAAATAAAGTATGGCATGTGTTAGCCAGGGATCACCGAGGTGGCTGCCTGCCTCTGCGAAAGGAATTTATTTGGGCGGGTGTTATCTTTACCTGCGGGACACCTGAATGCCGGTAGGCAATTGGGGGATGCTGTTTTCTTGTCCCTATGCAGTTTATTCACTCACGGGAATTGAGCCGCTGACCTCAGTGGTGCACAGGCCCAGCGTCTTACCACGTGAGTCACTGCAGCCCCCAACCTGATCCTAAGCTAAGGTGATTGTGTGGAAAGGGTCTTCTTCATTAACAGCTCTCACATGTTGATCAGGGAGATTTTTTTTGTCTCGAGACGTGTGAGGGAGATACTTGAGGGACCATCACATCCCACTGGGATTGGCCTACCCTACCCATGCTGGCAGAGGAGGCGCTGCTGCAGGCCCCATCAGCCTGATTATTCCGATCCAGGTGAAGGGCCTTCTCTGCCATGGCACTTGCCCTGTGAAACATCTTGTGCCCCCTGCCCCCAGTGTGAGGTTGGCCCCAAATCTCCTAACCTTCTGGAAGAGCCTAAAGTGAAGTTAGCTTGGGGCTTCCGTAGGGAGTATCACAGTGGAGGTGGTTGATTGATTAACAGCAGATCCCACCTCCACCCCCATCATGCTCTTGCCCTTCCCATCTTTTAACTGGGCCATAGGTTTTGGATTTTGTATTGACTTATTTATGTTTTTAATTTATACAGTTTTATCTTTTTATGATTGTAAGCCACGCAGAGTTACCTTGAGATGGACGGCAAATAAAATGTATAAATAAATAAATGTAACACACTTGTAGATGTCATACTTGGAAAAATGAGTAGGCCAATACACAAGAGAGAGAGAGAGAGAGGGAGGGGGGCAGAATCCATAATTGTGTATGGATTAATAATAAATTGCTTTAAAATACATTCTAATTTTGCTTTCCCCATTTATATATGCATGTGTAAACTAAGTGCTCACACACAAACCATCCTTTGACAAGCCGAGAAGTACTGAGAAGTATAGTATTCTATGTGAGCTTCTCAGACAAAAAGTAAAAAAGAAGCAGGAAAACCCAAAGTCCATTCATGGCTGAAAATACCCTGCCTCATATGGCTACCCCGAAACTGATCTCCTAGATGGTTTCATGAAAGGACCTTCACACAAATACCCATACAAATTGTTATGGATATGAGCAGTTGAATAACCAGATCCCAGTCTATTTAAGTTTCTATAGCTTAAGACTGTCCATTTAAACCAGATGCACACAGTAACAAGCATACATCGTACAAAATGAATAGTGCTTGTTATAATTGCCTTCTTCATCTACCAGCAACAACCAATGTATTGTGGCTGAAATTTCTGGACTGTCTTCAAAAGATCCTAGAGTGCATTACAGTCAAGAGATATGATTAGAGTACAGGAAACCATGGCAAAATCTGCTTTTTTACACAGAATCACAGCTAGCAGAGCAAATAAAAGGCACTCCTGACTGCTAACATAACAAATCTGGTCACATTCAGCAGAAATCCCAAACCAGAAAATGGAATCTGTTTTATTCGGAAAACACACGAGGTAGACCGGGTTCCAACAACAAAAGGCTTTATTCACACTTAGTCAGTAACAGGAACATTTGCGCTCAAGCTGAGGCCAGCTTTTATACAGGCCTGGCCTGCTGCTTGTAAGCCTATGGGCAGTTTCCTTAATTTGCCGGCTTTCTCAGCAGCTCTTTGGATTGTTCCTAGTGAAACCAATCCAATGCTTAGTTTTCTTGGCCAATCAGATTTGTAGATTTGGAGTCACCCATTTACATATAGAACAGAATCCATTACGGGAACTGCAATACTATCCAGAACTGATTATATTTCTGAAGCAAAATCATCCTGGTTTTCTAGCCATTGTCTCTCCAACTTATCAAGATTAAGTTTCATGTTGTTCAGCATCACCCCCATCCCCAATATCTCTGTTCATTGCATTAAAAGTTCTACAATGTGCCTTCAATAGAGGGAAAAACAGTGCTTTTCCTGGGAGCCTTTGAGGAGGAAGGATGGTAAGCTTAGCAGAATTAGTGAATCAGTGGGCTAATAATGACGGATGGTACTTGCATTTGTTTGCAATCGGTTATATTTATGCTTTTATGTTACATATTCATTTTGTTGTACTATAAGTCTTCTACAGTCATTCAGCAGAGTGGCATACAAACCATACATCTGTGGTTAAGATAGAGACATAAGAGTTAGGGATCTTATCCACAAGGACAATACAATAGCCCAAATTTCCAAATGTCTTAAAAGCAAGGGGAAATGTGAATTTTTAAGGTCCTTCAGAAATAAGGCCTTGAAGTAAAATTGCCCAACACTAGTCTTTCAAGCTGATACACACACACAACCTGTGCCCCTGAGAGCCATTCCACCCAGGCAGTCCAGATAAATATCGACAATTAATGGAGGGATGAACATGAGAGGGATGAACAACTGCTTGGTGGTTAAGGCCACACTTAATTTTTTTTCAGCAAAGAATAGACTCAGGAATTTCTAGTATTTTTTTTCTTGCTTGAAGGGAGGCTATTGTATTAACCCATTTTAAATTTTTATTGCACTTTTCACTCCTGAAAATGGGAAGAAACCTAAAGAGGCTCTCTGGAGGATATAAAAAGAAAAAAGAAAAGAAAAGAGCTTCACAGGAAGAAGTTGCATACCTTGATCAATATTTTCCCTATCTAAGTATATGCCAAACATCTGGAGAACCAAGTCTATTTGTGACTCCAAACCAATGCAGAATCCAGACTGAAATAGATCTGAATAATTATAATTCGTTGGATTATTTGTTTGGTGAACATGGCTTTTAAAAGCACTGGTAGTTTTTCTGCCACACAGTAAGTAGGAGAATACAAATGCTCTGAAGAGATCTTTAACGGTTTTGCTAGCTCAGGAAGAAACTCACACTTCTTGTATCATAAGTGTCCATTTTTAAAATGAGTTTTGTACATTAAAGGTTGGCCTTCTTTTAGAAGTTGCAGGGAATGTAGTTGAACAGGAGAATGCCAAGAAAAAAAAAGCCCTTGGGCTAACTTCCACGGACATGTCAGGATGAACGAAATGCACTGCGTGCTGTACTGTTGCTAATTCCTTCCTTGGAAAAGAACATCCAGTGATCTGCCAGAATTTTCAGTGTAATCAGCACTGAGCCCACTTTCATAATGTTGACAATACACAGCTATATTTTTAGTTTCTGCCCAAGGGTATCCACAGAAAGCCTGGATAGTATAGACATCGCATTTTCAAGGAAAAAGTCAAGAGCAGGAGGGGTGTGAAACTCCAGCCTTTCCTTTCTGAAAGTTAGTAGTAACATGAGAGGAATGATAGAATAGATAAACTGCAGAATCAGACTTATTCTGAAAGAATGGGAAATAATCAGTTTCCAGTGGCAGATTCCAGCAGGATGAAATATTTTTATCCCTACTTCTGGGTAACATTAACATTTCAATGTGCATGTACCAATGTATGTATGTATGCACGGGGGCCTGTATGTATATATATATTTATATATATGTAAAAGACATTTATGTATCTAAGTATAATATAAGACCAAATAAGTACATGGATTTGTTGCATAGAAATGTTACAGCACTGGGTTCTCTGACATGGAACTGGTTTACCAATGTGATCCTGATACTTCTTTTGATGTCCACCAACGATTTTACTATACTTGACTTTTCAATGAAAGAGATTTTTTCATGTTAAACGAATTAAATTGGAAGTCAAGACACTTCAAAGCCAATCTCTAGCATTTTCAAGAGTGCCTCTGGCATTCACCTAGGCCACATCTGTACTATTAGAAAAAATAGTGATTGGCTGCAGTCCAGTAATGGTTTAGAAATGAATCATCCATCAGGAAAAAAGCCTAGGTAAGATCTGAAGGGCCAGATTAGGGACAGGTAATCATGGAGAAAAACTATGTTGCTAAGAGTTGACAACCACTTAATGGCATCAATCTGGGGTGGGTAAAGAATGGTGAATGGCAAACATCATTATAGCCTGGTTCTTGGTAAATTGGTATTTGTGACAAATGCCAGGATGGGCATTCTGGGTGGACAAACTATCACTATTGGAGTACTGGAAGATGCTGTCAAAGTTCCACGTGTATCTATTAACCAAGGAGCCGGAGATCTATATGCAGTACATCATATAAGATATACACTCCTAGGACCTGTTAATCAATCTTTCCATTTTGGAAAAAGCTGATGAGAAGAAAACAAATAAGCATGCACAAAATTAGGCCTTCACTGATGATTAAAGTCAGACCTGCACCTACTGAGCTGTCTCTCTCTAGTGAGGGACAACTAGCAGCAACCTCAAATGATAGGAGCTGGGTGTGGGAAGCTGAGTCCAAGGACCTAACTAATCTACTTCCCACAGGTACAATTAAAGCTCTTGCTTCAGTGCCAGTGTTGAAATACATTTCAATTGCTGGATGATGAACAACTTAACCTGAAATGAGAAAAGGATACAGTATTGTTCATCACCTAAGGAGCTTATTTAGGGCTGGGTTTGTTGCTATCTAATACTTCAAGGTCAAATGTCTATCTATTTCCTTCGTTGGGTTGAGCTAATATATGACAGGATGAGTTAAGTCATTGCTTTGTTATACAAGGGAAGCGTAATCTGGATATGAAGTTGCAAGATTTGAGCATGTCCAGAAATAGGACGAAGCATCATTATTGTGGAAAGACAGGGTACTCCAGAATAAGCTCCTAGTCTCCAAGGAATTTTCAAGTGTTTGGTGGCGATGTTGGTTAGGAATATTGAGCCAACACATTGGGAAGCTGCCAAAATGGGGGAGATAAAAGTCTCTCACAAACCCTTTTCTTGTAGCCAGCAGAGAGCAGCTTAGAGCAAAGAAGCCAGTAGTAGCCTTAAATTAATTATTTTTTTTAATTAAACTTTTTAATGCCCAGTAAAAAAAATTTTATCTGTATACTCAAGGTTGATGTACTGATTGAGTAATGAATATTAAACATTTTTTTTTGACAGAGGGATGCTAAAATATCACCAAGACTTAAATGATCTCTGTTCTATCATGTGGTGTTCTTTTTCATTTCAAAAAAAAACCCTCTGCATCCTAATTCTTGCTTTTTGCCTTTACTCAGCTGGTGCTTTCTCTCTTTTTGATCTGTGTCTTAAGGGGAAGGGATCCAATTCCACTAATCTCAGAAGAGCAATAACAGTGGGAAGCCTATAGAACCTCATTTTCTGCTTGTCCTAGGAAACAGAAAGGTGGGGAGGAAAGGAGCAAGAGATTTGAGGGTGTGATAGGCCAAAGAGGGGTGGTGGAAGAACTGGGAGAGAATAGTGAAAAACAAGGAACTGATCTAGTCAGTTTAAGGAGTTGCAAGGGAGGGAGGGGAGTAAGGAGAGAATATGGCATTTCAGATCAACTACACTGTGGAAAAAATAACTCTATTTTTCAATTAATACCTGCAACAGGAAACATAGGTTAAATGTCTTGACATCACTGCTATCAATTCTTAAAATTTATGTAACAGTTAATGAAAAGGAAAGAGGACGAGAAGAAACAACTAGTAAATATAGTAACATACAAAGAGGCTACAAACTGGAAGGCTGTACAGAACATTTTTAAAAGATGAGCTGCTGTGTCTTCTGCAAATATTATAAAAGGTGCTCTTGGCTGCTTCTGTTTTTTAATATTCATTTATATTTATTAAGGATTTAACATCGAGTGAAAGACAAATCTAAAGAAAGAAAGAGATAAAAAAGAAAGAAATGAGAAGAAAGAAAAATATGCAAGCAAAGACAAGAAAGAAAAGGAATAAAACTAAAGTTATGACATGGCTGCAGCTATAGGTGGATACAGCACTGCCATTTTGCTCTGCTGGCGGTTTACGCAGAATTGGAATGGCATATTCACAGGCACAGGTTCTCAGAGCAAAAAAGGGAGCCTTTGAAGAGAAGTGATTTGTCCATGCAAGCAAGCATGCATTACAACAAAACACCTATTTTGAATGTTTTGCAGAGTCTCACAAAAGTTTCATGATGTACTAAACCAGGGGTCTTCAAACTTGGCCACTTTAAGACTTGTGGACTTCAACTCCCAGAATTCCTGAGCTAACATGACTGGAGGAGGAATTCTGGGAGTTGAAGTTTACAAGTCTTAAGTGGCCAAGTTTGGGGACTCCTGTGCTAAATGGAAGAGAGAACCAAACTTTAAGCTAGAAATGTGATTGGCAGAGGTAAATATGTGCGTGTGCTTTTCTTGCATTAATTTCTTGGAAAAACCTTGGCCTAATTCTTAGCTTTTAATATTTCACCTTCAGATATATATATACAGTATATATATGGATGTATCTGACACCCACACCATACCCTCATAAGATCCATTCAGCGATCTTTAGGCTTAGAGGTAATTGATGAAACTTTTAAAAGGTTGTATGCTACATTAAGAATACTGCAGCAATTTGGCAGGCTGATTTAGAACTTTATTTTCTTAAAATATTTCTTGATCATCCATCAAGTACTCATATCTTGACAGCATGCAAGAAGAAGCAAAGATCAAAATTAATATAAAATAAATTAAAACTATATATAGAAAGGTGTATGACATGCCATCTCTGTTCTGTATGGAACTTGATAGGTTCCAAGTCCCTTATTCTGATTGGCCGAAAAGGCCACTTGCGGATTGGTTCACTAGGAACCAATCCGGGAAGCTGCCAAGCGGCGGGAAGAATTAAGCAAGTGTCATTGGCCACAAGCCGGCTGGCAAGCTGCTATATAAAGGGCTGCCGCGGCTTGGGCTATGTTCTGTATCTTTTCCCTAGCGGTTTGAAATAAAGATTTGTTGTTTGGAACCCGGTCTCACGCGCTCCTTTCTGGATGGAACACTGGTGACGAAGATGGGATTGGCGTAGAAGTAGATACTGAAGCACGTGGCAATCTGAACCGAGCGGGAAAGATGGCCGGTAACAATGCATCACCAGCGCCCTTCAATCCTGATGAGGAGGATTGGGAATCGTATATCGATCACTTTCTTATGTTCTTAGAAAGCAGCGAGATGGAAGAAATCTCAGACCAAAGGAAGAGGGCTGTCTTCCTTACACACTGCGGACCGGGCGTATTCAAAATGGCGAAGGCGCTGGCAGATGACCTGGTCTGACCTGAACCGAATGCTCCGAGCACACTACGCACCGGTGGTCTCGAATTTAATCAAAAGGCAAGCGAGTTCTACAAAAGGGACCAGTAAGGAGATAAACCATAGCAGAATTTTGTGGCAGCTTGAGACACATCGGAGGACCGTTGGATTCCAAAGCATGGATGAGGCAAATGAGAGACCGCGTAGTCCTCGCCTGAAAGACTCTGCCTTCAGAGCAAACAACTGAATAGGCCGAACAACCGGGGCGAGGCCTTGCTGAGGCAACCGCCGCCGAAGTTTTTTACAAATGTGTTCCTGCCCCCTTAAGGTGACAATAACAGAACCCCGACATCAACTGCTAGATTAAAAAACCGCTTAGACATGGTGGGCCACCGGGAAGAGAAAGCCTTCCAAGGTATAAAGGATCTAATAACGTCAGATACGCATTCTTATCAACAGTTTTAGCCAAACCTGCCTCTGACGGTCACCTCGATGCTCTCACCTTTTGGGGTTGCGGCCAATCCTGAGTCACCAAACTTCTCAGACGCAGAGAGGCACCGTCGCTATTACTCAAGACGCTCTCGAGGCAGAACGTCAATTAAGCCAACTTGATTGGGAAGCCTAGCAATCGTCGCTGGAGTCAAAACGATCCCCATGACACTACTTACGGTAGACCTTTTTCTATCGTAACAACACACAGCCTCTCCTTGGAATCCTCAGCGGAGAACAACACAACCCGACCATTCTGTCTCCTTAGACATGATGAGGTGGTTGAATTCCTCGCTGCCTATTCCTACACACTACTCACAAGTCCTGGCAAAGAAATCTTCGCACACGCCGAGGCAGCCCTGAGCTGTTCCCTGTTGCCCATCACAGAGGACGACCCTGCCCCAACTACTCCAACATTTCAACTGAGACCTGCCAAGCTGCACTGACTGCAGCCGACGTCACGAGATCACAGCCAAGACCTTTGACAGGCCAGCATACTGAATCTGGTAGGTGGAAGCGCTGGTCAGAGAAAATAAAAAAAACTGAGACTTTAAACCTTTCCGTGCCCAGACAGACTGATTGTTACTATGAAGGTGAGCTGCACTTTTAATGGGGTGAAGCAGGGTGGTAATCCGCAGAGCACGCACTCCAAAGAAAGATAATCCTGGCATGTATGGCACGGGGTCACCCGGTCATAGTCAAAATGAAAGCCCATGGCCAGGAGTTACGTCTGATGGCCAGGGCTGGACAAAGAATTGAACGCTGGGTTGCCAAGATGCCACGACTGTCAGAAAGCGAGGCTACCCCCCACAGGCACCAATAAGGGACTGGGAAACCCCCCGGGGTCCCATGGTCTATAGTGCACATTGACTTCGCTGGGCCAACGAAGGGGAACACCTTTTTTCTGATTGTAGTCTCGATGCATCATTCAAACTGGTTGAATCACCTCATGGCTCCACAACACTGAGGCTGTTATGAAACAAGTCGAAGCAAACTGTTTTGCGACGCATCGGGCTTAGCTGATGTACTGGTTTCGGACAACGGGCCTCAATTTACCGCTTGGCAGTTCGAACAATACTGGCTGCCGCGGGTATCTGTCACGCTTAAGCATCTGGCCACCCGGCTGGCAAATGGCAGAACCGAACGCATGGTTCGGCTATAACTAAAGAGGGCCTAGAGAGAATGGACAAGGGGACTATGCAGGACAAACTCAAGCCGACTTCTAACCTTGGCAACATATTACCGCCTAGTAGCACTAGCATAAATAAAAGACCCGCTGAACTTTTAATGGGTAGGAAACTACGGTCTACCTGACAGGTACACCCCACTTAACATGGGACAAGCCCCCGACTCCTGCCAGGCAAATACTGTTACCTTTCGAAATCGGTGACCTAGTCTACGCCAGAACCCTTCTCGGGACCCCCTATGGCTGCCAGCCACCATCAGCACAAATTCACAGCCCCCGGTCCACCGACTAACATTAGACGATGGGAGGGCATGGAAGTGGCACATAGCACCAGCTTCGTCCCGCAATCTCGAAAACAAACTGCACAGCAACCAAAAATAGATACAAATTCCGATGATAAAACAACACCAAAGGGGGGGGGGGAGTACAAATAAATAAAAAGGGAGAGACGAACCTGCCGCATACAAGACAAAACACTCTGGGCAAATGACAATCTAAACAAACAAAAAGATCACGTCACGTTAAGATACCACAAAGAAAAGAAGTCCGGAGCAGGAAGTGCAGTGCGCCCTTCTGGAAGGTGGCAGCCAGGCCAGCTTCAACCAACCCGGCAAAACGGAGGGACGGCGAGCCATCAACCGGCCCAAGAGACTCAGGCGGGAAGGCGGCATGGCTGACTCACCCCTTCAGGAGGTTCCATGGAGAAGGTTGACGAGAGCAGCGATCCCCAGCCGAACCCGCTTCAGACCAAAACAAGACTGAGCCGCAAAGGTCAACTAGAACTAGGAAAAGCCCCACCTACCTGCGCAACTACGTCACCCACGTTGGACTGAACTAAAGGGGGAGGGGTGTTCTGTATGGAACTTGATAGGTTCTAAGTCTGTCATTCTGACTGGCCGAAAAGGCCACCTACGGATTGGTTCACTAGGAACCAATCCGGGAAGCCACCAAGCGGCGGGAAGAATTAAACAAGCGTCATTGGCCACAAGCCGGCAGGCAAGCCGCTATATAAAGGGCTGTGGCTTGGGCTGTGTTCCGTATCTTTTGCCTAGCGGTTTGAAATAAAGATTTGTTGTTTGGAACCCCATCTCACGCGCTTCTTTCCGGACAGAACAATCTCAGCATAGGAATGTAATTTAATGCAACATCATGTTCATGTTCCCATAAACTGATGGGAATACCACATTTCCAACTTGATTTCTTTTTGAGGATTCTTGGGCAACACAAGGCAAGTAAAGGATACTAAGAATTAAGTCCATTAAGTTCACTGAAACCTTTTTCCCAGTTCTGATGTAATCCCAAAATAAACATTTGTGTCCACCCCCCACACACACTGTGGAAAAATTATTATTATCATTAGTCCTAAAAATGCCTTATATGACCACACCAATGCTAAGGGAAAGGTCTCTCATGCTTTCATGGTATCAATTACCCCATTATTTTTACAAATAACATTACATCAATTCTCTTCCATAGTCACTTTTTCTATCTGAACTTTGCTGAGCTATCATAAAAAAAAAAAGGCAGAGTCAATTGCCATTAGAAGAACTCTGGTAAAAGGAAGCTTGGTGCTTAAACAAGGACAACAACACAATTCCTGTTCTATAAATCAGGTCATCTTCTTCAAGGGTGGAGGTTTCTAGTACGTCCTTTCTTGATTTTATTAGCAACATGGCTTTAAGCTTTGTATTGCAGAGGAAATATCTGGTTTGACCGGTCATGTGTAACAGTAAAAAAACACCCCCCCTCCTCAACCAATTAAATATTAGTGACAGTACTTTAATAACTAGCTCTTCTCCCCCCCCTCAATCCTCCTGCCTAAGACCAAGAAGGAGATAGCAAATTCCAAGGAAGAATAAGAGCAAGGGAATACTGTCAAAACCATTTGTCTAAATGTAGCTTCCTGTGAGAGAAAAAACAGAAGCTGAAAGTGTGTGAACTCATGTCATAACTATTTGATAAGATCAAGGTTAGATCAAGGGCCTCTTGGGTCAAATGACCATAAAAGAGATCTTAATCCAGGGAATCCACTCTCAGTTACATTTCTCTCCGGTTGTAGCCACTATTTTGCTTTTTTACTGCTATATTTCATTCAGATTTAAATCTCCACCCAGAGATCTGCCTTTTGTTTTTTGTTTAAATGTTCCTCTTGATGCACAGTTGAAACAAATCCAAATTGAACCTTCTCCTTTTCTTTTCTTTTCTTTCTCTCAGTACAGGGAAGCCAAAACTCAAGCAGCAAATGTAAAATTGTTTTCCAAGCAATTAGGTGCAAGTTTCCAAACGAAAGAGTTCCTTGCCTTACCCATCCTATTATTGTAAAAGAAGTCACTCAAAGCGTGTGCTGCTTTACCTTTTAAAATGTTGAATGTCGAGTTTAGAAAACCACTGCTGTTAAATAGGCTAGAGAATTGTGCTGAGCCAGTTCCCTTATTTATTAGGCTCTTCCTATGGGGTCAAATTCAATTTAGTTTATGTCAGCTGGTTTCCAAGAGAACGTTCTATTTTCGTGAAAGGAAATCTTTGTGGTAGCTTAAGGAAAGACCACAGGCGACCACCCATAGATAGCTCTACTGTTAAAAATTAACAGCAAGAAGCACCAGCCCCTGTGATGAATTCAAGCTGACCATGGAAGTTCTCTTAGATGATTCTATCCAGGGAGGGAAAATCTGGAAACCTGTTTTTTTTTTTTTAAAGAATAATTGCTTCACAATGTCCAGCATTTTATTTCNTGTTTTTTTTTTTTTAAAGAATAATTGCTTCACAATGTCCAGAATTTTATTTCCAGATTAACAATGAAAAGCACAGCCATAAACTTCACCAATATTCTTTTAATATTACTAACAGCAGCGTTTGAAACAGAGGCACTGTTAATGGTTCCTCTGGACCCACATTGCCAATAACCCCTCGTGCTGAATGTATTTTTTGGAGTAACAGAATGGATTTCCTTTACCATTAATGGAGCCCTTATCTGGAGTCAGTACTTAATAACCTGCAGATTTAATGGGGGAGAAGGATTTTGCAGGAAAGATGTATCCTACATTGCGGATTTCAAATAACGCACACATTCCTGAGTGCTGAGGATACAAATAAAGCATTTGTGAGAATAAATGGAATGCTGCATGAATGGTTCACTTGAATGGTTCATTGAGCAGACAGTAGGACAAAGATGGTTATATAATATCATTCAAGCTAAAGGTTTAAGGAATGTTGTAATATTAGAAGTGTGTTGTGGGGAGCATAATGCATGTGTACTTTTGCGTGCAGGTAGGGTTACATTGATGGCTGCAAACTCAAATAATTTGTCACCTGAAATTTGTTATCAGACGATGCTTCAACCTTTCCCCAATAATATTCTGAACCCATTCTCAGTGGCTCATGTCATTAAGAGTTTGTGGTTGCACTAACATCTATTAGCATTCATGATATTTCCCACATTTAGTATCTGGCGCATCAAATATTACTGTCACAGTACAATTCCTTGGGTGTTGCAGGCATGACACGAAAGTTATTTCAATCTTATCTCAGAAAATGCTGACACTTTCATGGAATGGCTTCAGGCCTCGATCTTTCCCATTATCAGCAAAAGTTTCTCAGGGTTCAGCATTAGTTCTTTTAGTATTTTCTAAATCAGGGATATCAAACTCGAATTCATTGAGGGTCGCATCATTATAATGATGTGTAGTGACCTGAGGGAGGTGGGGTGAGTGTGGCCATCTCAATATCACTCATGTTGGGGGTACATGTACTAAGGTAGAACTTCACTCAGACCCTCCCTCCCTCTCATTATAATCTCCTCCCTTCCTTCCTTCCTTCCTTCCTTCCTTCCTTCCTTCCTTCCTTCCTTCCTTCCTTCCTTCCTTTTCTTCCTTTTCTTCTTTTTCCTTCCCTCTTCATTTTCCTTTTTTCTTCCTTCCCCTCTTTCCTTCTTTTTCCTTCCTTGTTCTCTTCCCATCTATCCTTCTTNCCCCCCCCCCCCTGAAACTCTGTTTTCATTTGGCAGAGGGCTACAGGAAGCTATCACAGTTGAAAACAGGGCCCAGGAGGACCATACGTGGCCATCCTAGACTCCGTTTTCACTGGCACCGGCACCATGGGCCTGTCCTGCCTTGTTTCCAGGGCAGCACCACAAGCCATATCTAAGTACCCATGGGCTGGATCCAGCCCACAGGCCTTGAGTTTGACACCCTTGTTCTATATGAACCCTTGTGCTAGGCTTACTGATTTCATGTTCCCAATTCACTTATCACAACTGTGACAACAGCTTTTATGTTTATCCTTCATCCTCTGCTCTGGACAACACTAATATCTTTTTCCAGGTGCCAAGACAAGCAAGGTTTCTGACTGGATATACTGTCACTGTCTTAAATTAAGCATGGAAATTAGACAGCCAATTGTATTTGTTGTGTTGACACATTGTACCATTGGAATGGACATATCCAATTATTTGAGAGACCTGCTCAGCCAGGGCTCATGTGCCTGTGCTTTTGTTCCAGGTATTGGGCCAGAATTATACATATCGATTTTACAGAAGACATTTTTGAAAAAGCTCTACATAATCTAAAACCATCTCTATCTATTGGACCGGACGGAATATGTGCCTACTTCTTAAAAAAGCTACCCACTGCCAGTGCCTAATCAAACTCAAGCATAACCTTAAAAAATTTCAGGACGCAGCTGGCCAAAACTAGGATCACAACGCACGGTCCATCCCCATTTTCAAAAAGGGAGACCCAGCTACGTCTGAAAAGACCAATCTCTTAGCTGCATCACCTGTAACAGTAGGAATCAATTATTACCAATCCATCTCCTCCACTTAGAAAGATAAACTACTTCCTAATACAATTTGGCGTTTAGGACAAAACTATCTTGTAATCTGCAACTCTTACAACTGCAAAAGAACATATAGACACTACAAACTCGCGATCAGGGCAAGCAATAGACACATCATATATAGACGTTTGTAAGCCTTTGATCATGGTACCATGACAAACTACTCCTGAAACTAAATCTTACTGTATCTCTGGACACCTGCACTACTGGATAGATAGCATTCGCTGTCAAACAGCAACAACCGCATACCCAACGCCAACAATCTCCACCACCACCCAGCACAGAAATAATCGGATCCGTGGCAAATATACATATAAGGTACCATCGAACAACGAGAAGCTGGCAGATAAGAACCGTATAAAGATGAGAGCTACTCGCACGAAATGAGTATTGATATAGCCCACTGACAGGTTGACGCCAATTCAAAAAAACAAAATCACCAACCTGATCCACAAAAAAACACCAAGACATAAGAGACCTAGAAGACCAGCAGACCTTGAGCAGCTGTCCTTGCCCCCTACTAAGAGTACTACAGATAAAAATCAGTAGATACTACACAGGCACATCACAGACTTGCCTTCAAAACAGAAAATAAATAGGGCAGCCATCCTGAGAACCCAAAGATTAAAAATTGACCTGGAAAAGCCAAGGCATATACGAAATTCCCTGTGTCAATGCCGCCACATACATTGGACAAGACCATAAAGAATAAGTACCTCGCCTAGATGAACACAAAAATGCCAGTAACAAAAGCTGGGAAACATCTCTCACTAGTCAACCATGAAACACCACAGGTACAATCAACTTTCAATTGGAACTAAAACCTAGCCAATATACAAAAACCACCACAGAATCATCAGAGAACGCATAAGAGATTGAAAAAGAACTGAAAGCATGATAGTAAGAATGGATCCAGCAGACTGTCAATCATTGGAAAACCTGCACTCTCAATAGAAAAGATCTCCAACCACAAGCCAGGCAAACACCTGTGCGACAAAACAGACTCCCTCTGATAGCTCCAACTCCAACACCCCCACCAAGGCACCCAGGTGAAACCAGCTTGCTCATAGGAAGAGCAGCTTGCTCATAGAGACGCCGTCCTTATCACACTGATGCCAAGACTGCACTGAAAGCTCCAAAAACCAGACAGAGGTTCGCGCCAATCAAAGCCACCAGAACAGAAGCAAGAAAACCAGAAACACCATAAGCTCAAACTCCAAGTCCCAATGAAACAGACCCAGCTCATAGCCATCAGAATGACCAGCCTAAATTGAAACAGGACTGTGACACCTTCCATACAAAGACTGAGGAATGGCAAGATAAGATTCTGCTGAACTAATTAATTATATAATACTATAATATATTAGTATATATATATATAATAATATATATATATAATATAATAAATATATTATATAATATATAATGTTTTTAAGCTCTCGCGAGTACTATACATTTGTGCTGTTTAGGCTCATTGTTAGTTCTGTTAACTAGTTGTAGCAAACGTATCAGCAGAATCTCATCTGCATCATCAGGCTTCTGTATATATACTATATGTTTTATTTAAGGTTTCACGGTAGCCAGCATGCGTCTTTCATTTCTTCGGTATTATCGCCACGATCAATGTAGTTTGCTTTTAAAGTTGTGAATAAATAATATTATTATACGTGCGCATCTTCCCTTCAGGTATTAATCACACGTCATATGTAGTGCTTTTAAAAGTGTAGCAACTTTTCAGCAAATCTCAATCTGCCATATCAGGCTCTGTATTGATTTTGTATGGTGTCAGCTATTCACAAGCGTTAGTTTAAATTTGAGGCTGCCTATGCTGCAGGATGGTTTTTTCTACATCCTGATTGGTTGGGAGTCTTGATCTATGTTTATTGGACTTGGAGTTTATAACAAACTAAAAGGCCTTTGACATGCAATATCACCAATTATACATTCAAATTACCAGGTAAGAATTTTTTTAAACAACTTCATAGTGGCCCATTACAAATTTTAAATGATCCAACCCCAAGGCTAATTCCAATTGAAATTGATTTTAAAGAACCAAACCCAGATAAGGAAAGTGGTCAACCATAACCATAACCATATTGTAATTCTTGATAATAGTACATTTTAATATTAATTATTTCTTCATCCTATGTCTGTACTTCATTTAGTTATAAGTGCTGCAAAATTGTTATCAAAATCTGAATATAAAAAGTGCAACCTCCTTCTCCTCCTCCTTGTCGTCATCATTATGTGATGCAACAAGAACTACAGATCTGGCAATTAATTGATTAAAGAGCGAGCCAGTTGTGTTTGGAAGAGAAGATAAAGTGAATATTGGAAATGATACATAAATGGCAAAGAATATGAGTAAGATATTAGTCACAAACAATATATCTGGAACAAAGAGATGGAATGTTCTACTTTAAAGAAAAATCAACAGGCTAATGTTTTAAAGAAATTCAATATGGACCTTATTATATTAAGATGTGATTCATTCAATATAATATTTTCTTTACTGGACACTTCAGAGGATGTTTAGTAATGGATGATTTCCAGCTTCACTATGTTGGAAGTGCAGTAAGGCAGGAGGGACTTTCTGGGGAGTTAATAAACATATACAATACTAGACTGAAAAATCCACAATAAAGCTAAAAATCATAAAATCAAATGCAGTACAAAATACCAATAAAAATAATAACTCATTGGTATCTTAGTCATCCATAGATCTTCCAGAACAGTTCAGTTTTAACACTTCCAGAAAGCCTGTAGTACTAAAGTTAGTCCAATATGCACCAAAATATTACAACACAATTGCAGTGATTGAAAAATAACACCACACAAACATTGGTTCTTGTTACTTCACAGTAGTGGGGAACCCCAAGCATCATCTCCTGGGATACAGGGATCAGGTTGGTTGATTCTTATTGCATTGATTGATTGATTGATTGATTGATTGATTGATTGATTGATTGAGTCAGTCGGTCATTCATTCATTATGGGCCATCAAGTAATTTCAACTTTAGCAATCACATAGATTTTCTCCATGAGAGCGTATCTCTAATCTGATCTTTCAGGTCTTTCAATGATGTATTCATCACCACTGTAACTGAGCCCATCTATCTTAGTACTGGTGGTCCACTTTTCCCAGCTTTCTCCAGAGTGCTAGGTCTTTGCATCTGAATCTGAAGTAGGACAATTTGAGCTTGGTTATTTGGGCCTTAAGTGAGAACTCCAGGTTGATTTCTTTGATAATCCATTGGTTTGCATTCTCAGGAGCCTTCCCCAACATCCAAGTTCAAAAGCATCCACATTCTCCCTGAGAAAGTCCAAATTCCACTTTCATAGAGTGCCACAGGAAACATCATGGATACTTGATTGTGATATTTGGGGGTAATGACACATCACAGCATTTGAGTATCTTTCCATGGCTACTATGCTTGTCTCTGACCTCCTTTTTGATTGCTGTTTTCTTTACTGTGGACAATTTGATCCTAAAAAGCAGAAGATATCACTTCACTTTAATATATTTTTTCATTAGTTTTGAGGTTGGTTGCCATTATTTTGGCCTTCTTTACATTTAATTTTGATCCCATTTTTTTCACTGTGCTCCTTGACTTTTATTACTAAAGCCTGAAGATTCTTGCATTTTCCACTATTAGAACAGCCTCATCAATTTAACAGTCTCTTCCTCCAGTTTTGAAATCATGTCCATCTTCTTCCAATCCAGTTTCCCTTATTATATATTCAGCATTAAGGTGGAATAAATATGGGGAGGATAGAAAGCCTTGTGGCACTCCTTGACCAACCTGGAACCAGACTGTTTCACTGGCTGTATTATAGTTTTCTGATCTCTGTATAGGTTCCTCATGAGAACAGTGAGATGATTCCCATTTTTCTAAGCACATTCCACAGTTTGACATGCTAGAATCAAATCAAAGACTCTGCAATCAATGAAACGCATACTGACTTCTTTTTGGTATATTTTAGTTTTTTTCAGTTAGGAAGTGTGCAGCACAATAATGCCTCGTGTTCTTCAGGCTTTTTAAAAGCCATCTGGGAGATCTGGCATCTTTCTCCTTCCCCACCATGTAGGCTTCCAGATNTCATGTTCTTCAGGCTTTTTAAAAGCCATCTGGGAGATCTGGCATCTTTCTCCTTCCCCACCATGTAGGCTTCCAGATGATTGTATGCATTATTTTGCTGGTGTATGAAATTAAGGTAGCTCAAAACTGATCTTCAAAAGCAGCCACATTTAAAGTGTGTTGTGATAGTCTAACTGTGTAGCAATGAAAGTGAGATTCTCTTGCTTCAGATAGGTGAGCAAAAGCCACCCTAACTGAAGGTGTAAGCCACCTGCCCATACCACAGTAACTATAAACTGGAATCCAAATAACAGACCTGCTTTCTTAAGGCAGTGCTATCCTATCTTTTTACACTGCTAGCATCTTGGGTTACTCTGGTGTACAAACAACAATTTCATGTCGTCGAGAATTAATCTTCAGCTTTTTTCATATTAGGGAAGAGCTGAAAGCTCCTGTTGATGCTGAAGGTGGGAGTACCACTGACAACCCCTCTGAACTTTCCCCTGAATTTTCCGATGTGGTAAGAGAAGAAATAAGATGGAGAAATAAATAAAATGGAGAAAGATGGCACAACCAAAGTGGAGCAATAGGTACAAATCATTGAACTAATTATACTCTTTTACATAATCTTAAATTCTGGAGAGTAACAATAGTGAATTTTAATCTACAAATGTTACCATACTCTCTTTGAAACCACTGGTTGATCTTTTTATGCATAGTCCCTCCCGTTGGGATTGACTTAATTTTGGTAGCAATTGCCAGTAAAGTACAAGTGTGAATTCCACTGTAATGTTATCTTTTGTGCCACAATTAATTTTCAAAGTTAAATAATTGTTATTATGCATTTAAAGTTAACCTGCATTCTAAGACAATAAGGCTCCTTTTAAAAAAACATAATTACCTTCTCATTTTCCAATAAACGGCAACAATTGCCTAAGGCCAGATAAAAATGTTAAATCATTCCCTTTTCAAGAGCCCTTCCCATTGGTTATTGTTCATAGTGAATGAACAATTGTAACTCATATAATGAGCAAACTACAGAAAAAGAAAAAGGCTCTGTTGTTTAATAAATCTTTAAAATAATCTGTTGTATAAAGGACTTCTTTGGGGCACCTAGAATTATATTAATTTATTACAACAAAAACATTTCCTTTTAACTATTTTTAGCCCTTGAGCTCTTTCAAATGGTGAATTTTTCACCCAATTCTGTTTTGATAAATGAAAGAGAAATACCATCCTGGAGAACAGTTTATCAAACCTTTACTGTTGAATTGTGATTCTTTTCTTTGGTGGTTACACATTGACATTCTGTTTAGTAGATGTGGGGAAAAAAGACAACTGTTCCCAACCAGGAAAGAAAAAAGCAAGCGGCCAGACAGCTTAAAGCAACAAACTTCTCTAACCCATAGAACCAACCAGAAACATATCCATGGAAATCCCAGTGTAATGAATGAGCTGCCAACCTCTGCTATCAGTATTATCACATAGAAGTTGCCAGTGGATAGAGCCAAACGTGAAATATGAAATGGCTGTAAGGGCAAAGCTGCAAATGGAAATAAAAGTACCTCGCCTCCCTGGTTCTGTGGGCTGTGTCACTTTGAAATATGCTTATATTGTTCTGCCAGAGACTGTAGTTTGTTGATTTGTGCTCCATCACAGAGGAGGCATTAACATTTTCCCCCCACAGCTGTTTTACTGGTGACCCTGCAGGTATGCAAACAGAAAATGATTTATGCCCATGATCACAGGCACACAAAATGGCTGTGTTTCCTCTGTACCGATTTGTTTCAGACCTGTCAGCAGAGAAGATGCTGAAATTTTCATAACGCACATGTTCCCATACGTTGCTGAGTTGGGACTTATAATCTTGTTCTTCTTCCATAGATCTGTAGTGGGTTTTACGACATTAAAAAAAAATGGCAAGATTCTAGCAAGTCAGGTTGTCGATTTTTAATGGCGCATTTCTTACGTTGATGGAATGGCTCACTTTAGCTTTCTGTTGTTTAAAGAGAAATGGGAAACACGTTAAAAAAGGAGGGACAAGATAAGTTTTAAGAAGCAGAAACTGTTCTGACCCAGGCTGAACAGAATCATGACACAGACTCCTTGTCTCAAAAAACCTACCCTTTTTATTTGGGTCATATGAATTCCTGGCATTCATGCCCAGAAAAGTCCTGGCAACAATCCTTCCCAGGTTTAAGTGAAAGAACAGACCTTATCAATCCTTGGATAGTTGCCAGGCCCAAAGCTTCCATTGCAATGCTGTAAAAGGAAATACTTGGCAAGGAGTCTCTGTGAGCCACAAACTCAGATAAGCAAATCTTCACAATCATAAGCAAACTAATTGTCTCCTGCAAACACCCCTCCCCTCTTGCTCATATTTATTCCCTGTGGGAATAAATTCAGCATTCACTTGTGCCTTTTCTTCTGAGTCTTTTCTGCCTATTCCTTAATAATTCCCTTCTCCTGACAGCTCTGTGCATATGTAGACCTGGAACAGACTCCAGCTGTTCTTCTTCCCCACTTATCTCTGACTCCGAAGGCATCTGATAAATGTCAGAGAGACCTGGCCCCATCTCTATCTCTGATGCAGAGCATCCATCAGAGCCTTCCCCAGACTCCAGGACTGGTGCAAGTTCCTCCCCAACCTCTTCACTGTTTGACTCTGCCAGCTCCACTGGCAGCTGGCGGGCCACAACAGAAGCAGAATTACAACCAAAGTTCAGCAGAGACAGTTTGACTGATTTTTTTAAAAAGAATTTTCCTGTTAGCATTGTTTGTGATTCTCTAGAAATGCACTTTTTCGACATGAGGACAGGAGTCAGAGACTTTATGAATTCTAAGAGCAAATGCACATGATGGGTTCAGTGCCAGAACAGGCCAGTGACTATTTCTTGAGATTAAGAATACATGACATCACTTAGTACCTGCATTCAAGCCCACCAGACAGGCAACCTTGACCTATTGTTTTCTGCATCAAGGTAGGACTTTCTGTTCTGTGTGGGCTCAAGTGATGCTCAGTTCCCCTTCCACCCACTTCCACTCCAACTGACTGCTGCGAGCTGTGAAGGAAACATCCCTCTCTATTCTCATTGGATGGTGCTTTGCATAGCTTCTCTGAGCCATCACAAAGAGATGTAAATGAATCCATATTTCAGTTATTTTACAAATTGCTTCTCCAAGTAGAACGAAACTACTTCTCTAGTACTTTAGTACAGATAATTGCCTTTTTTGTTTGTGTGTGTGCAGGGGTGGGATTCAAATTTTTTAACAACTGGTTCTGTGGGTGTGGCTTAGGTGGTGGGCATGGTTTGGTGGTCATGTGACTGGGTGGACATGCCTTGGTGGTCATGTTATTGGCTGGGTGTGGCCAACTCAATATCACTCACATCGAGGCATGTATCTCCTTGCCTGGCCTCTCATGACTGTGGGGATGCTGCAACAGTCGTTAAGTGTGAAAAATGTTCATAAGTCACTTTTTTCAGTGCCATTGTAACTTTGAATGGTCACTCCACACAAGCAAAGTACCAGCAAAGGAGGGGAAAAAAACTCCAGAGAAGTTCCTGAGACAGGAAGTCTAGTCCTGCCAAGAATGTAATAAGGGTTAATGGAGAGGCAGTTTCTGTAAGCAACACCAGAATGTTTCCTTCCTGCCTTCCTTACAGGATTAGGCCAGTAATTCCTTCTAACAATCGGTTCTAGTGAATAGGTGCAAACCTGTAGAATCCCCACCCCTATGTGTGTGTGTCTCCTAAACTATTTGTCATTCAAATTGACAAAATAAAAATTTTAAACAATTTTCCACTAGGTTTGCTTTAGAATTTTTTTACCCAATGAAGAAAATATTGACATGGATGCAAAGCATTTTTCCAATTACGTTGCAGATTCCTTGATTTTCCATCCTTCAGTAAAGACACCATAAAGGAACTTCTCTCATGGGTCTTTTCAATAGCAATTTTACTTTCCCTGTCCTTGAGAAATGGTTGGATTTCTCCTTCCCCTGGACTTATTTGGAGAAATCCTGCATTTTAAGATCTCTGGCTTGGCAATTACATAAAGATTTTTAAAGGGCAATTTTTGGGAGGCCTCCTCCTCCTCCTCCTCCTCCTCCTCCTCTTCCTCTTCT